>VWZL01003278.1:27595-91620 GCA_013396915.1 Stercorarius parasiticus
TGCACGGAGCGTTAGGCTGGGCTGCATAACTCTGTTCCTGTGGCCATTTTTGTGTGCTTTAAAACAAAGTATAAAAACTAAGTAGGAGGATCTGCTCGTTGTGCTAGGTTTCACTCACGTTGGTTAGAGGTTGTTTTAAATTTTGAAACGTGAGGTTTAACATCTCTTCTAAAACTTGCCATAACTTCTTGTGGGTAACGGTATGCAAAACGCTTAAACGTGGCTAAGTTCTTGGCTTGTTTGGTAGCCTACTGGAGGAGAGGTTAATAGTCTTGGTTGTTTTGGGTGTTCCTTATTTGTAATGCAGTTTTCAGAAATTCATTGAGGTTTCTTTTCACTGTTGTTTCACCATCACTTTCCTGGTGAGTGCTGCCGCCAGAAGCAGCGCGGTGTAGAACACGCGCCGTGCCGTGGCTCGACCTGCCGTGTGTCTCAGCCCAGCCTTTGGGATTGAAGACAGAGCTGTTAACCCCCACCTCCGAAGAAAAATAAAACCCAGCCTTCAAAACTGAGTTTACCCCAAACTCGCTTAGCAAGTGGAGCATCTGGTATTGCGTGAATTTGTTTTTTCAACAGCATAATGCAAACAGGCCTGGAGATGCGTGGGCAGCAGGTCCAGGGAGGTGATTCTGCCCCTCTGCTCCGCTCGGGGGAGACCCCACCTGGAGTGCTGTGTCCAGCTCTGGAGTCCCCAACAGCAGAAGGACACGGAGCTGTTGGAGCCCCTCTGCTGGGAGGACAGGCTGAGAGAGCTGGGGGGGTTCAGCCTGGAGAAGAGAAGGCTCCGGAGAGATCTTCCAGCCCCTTCCAGTCCCTAAAGGGGCTCCAGGAAAGCTGGGGAGGGACTCTGGATCAGGGAGGGGAGCCATAGGATGAGGGGGAATGGTTTTAAACTGGAAGAGGGAGATTTAGATGAGATATTGGGAAGAAATTGTTTGCTGTGAGGGTGGTGAGCCCCTGGCCCAGGTTGCCCAGAGAAGCTGTGGCTGCCCCATCCCTGGAGGGGTTCAAGGCCGGGTTGGACGGGGCTTGGAGCAACCTGGGCTGGTGGGAGGTGTCCCTGCCCAGGGCAGGGGGTGGCACTGGGTGGGCGTTAAGGTCCCTTACCAGCTCTAACCACTCTATGATTCTGTGCTTTGCCTTGGTCCGAGAGATTCTGAGGAACTTGCAGTCTTTAAGGAAAGCTGCTGATGGAATGGTATTTCATGCTAGCCAGAAAACCCATTTTTTTTTAATACGGATGTCTCTCAGCATGAGGCAGCTCTGTGTTCAGTGTATCTGGGAATAGGGGCTATTTGACTGTTGGTCTAATTTGTGAGAAAGCTGAAGGTGGAATCAATTAAGACCTTTTTTATTCAGATTTGTCCTTTCCATTCTTAGAGCATTTGAATATTGGACTTTGTAGCTCCAAATGTCAGTGTTTACTGCCTTGCTTTCGGGAGCGACCTTCTGCGGCAGGTAACGGAGCACTCGGTCTGGCTTCGGCACTGCTGGTATTTTGGGTATTTATAACTTGCTATAGCAAAAGCACAGGGCTGCTATATAAGTAGCTTTCGAAGGTGGGACTTGTCATTAAGAAGAAAACAGCCTGTAAGCTTTGCTTAATAAGCCTTCGAATGGAATTAAGGAGTTGCAAATAAATTTGTTCCTAATAAACTAAACCGAGTGCAGTTACCAGTTGGTCTAGGGCTTCACTTTTAAGATAGAATAGACTTCTCGCAGCTTTTTTTGGAAGTTCTGGTTGTTTATCAGAGGATATAAATCATGAGTTCTTTGTCCCCTTATGAAGGTCAAAGTCTGGACGGGTGGGTCTGAGGAGGGAAGCTTTGCTCAAAATGGGTAAGGGCTGCTTGTTAGCTCCCCTGGGCCTTACTCTGTTGTTTTTTCTTCCACCCTTTCTTTTTTTTCCTCCAAACTGGAGACTGTGAAGTACATGGTATTGCACTTTTAAATAGAGGGGGGTGTGCTGCCAGTGTGTCTTCTCTGTCTCAGGTTGGCCTTGTAACAAGCATGTCTAGTCAAGGATGCTCTCAAGGATGAGGCTTTTGCAGCCTGTTAGCGTGGCTTGCTTACAGAGTTTTCTTTTTGAAGTAAAATAAGTATAGATGATTCTTGACCAAAGCCCAAGTGGGCTTTGCAGCGTATTATTTTTTTCCTTAGAGAGATAAGGGGAAAGTGCTACTCCGGGAGGTAGACTTTATCAAGGAAATGTAGCTAAACATCCTTTTGCAACTCTTCCCTGGTGAGCGTGAAGCATCTGTGCTGTCTGTATAACAATTTATATCGGGTTGAGAAAGAGCAGGAGACTGCTTGGATCAAAAAGAAGCGAGCATGGTGGCATCTGGAACCTCGCTCGCATGGTGTCATTGTCCCTTGGCCTCGTGAAGGTCTGAGGGTCACTGGGCCACCGTGGCCACCTCCACTCTACTCAGTGGGAGCTTTTCTGGTCTTAACAGGTGTCTCCCTGAAAATATGTGCCAGTATTTTCTGTCTGCTGGTAAAGAACAGTGTTCCTTTGTTGCCGTTCGGAGAGACAAGGGAAAGCAGCCAAGTTCAGTGCTGCTTCACAGCAGAACATATCTCATTGCTTTGAAGTTGTCTACTTTTTAAAATAAGATCACCTAGACTGTAGCTCTGAAATTCTTTATTGCAGTCACTGAAATATGTACCAGTTAGTAACACATTCTGCTACTAAAATTTATTCTACTAAAACGCTGTCCATTTTTTTTAATCCTTTTTTTGTTTTGTTACACCTCTGATGTTTGAGAGAGGAACCGGTTCTTTTGTATCCTTTTGCGTGATGTATAACGAGCCCCAAACTACATCTAGCCCAGTCCTCTTTCTCGGTCTCAGATGCCAACTCTGCCAAATACCAGTGCTCTAACTGGGTAAAGAGGCACTTAAAAGACTGGACGTCTCTTCCGTTCCTAGGAGACCAAAGCAATGATCTCGATGCAAAGAAATACTGCCTGTCACAATCAGAGTTAGTAAAGCCATCGCATAGGTGGTATTTTCTGGAGGGTGTTCCGATGAAGTTGGTGATTTACCCATTCCTTTGCCTGGGAGTCTCTGAATCTGGGTGCAGCTGGGAAAGACCAGGGTGTTCTGCGGTGGGAGCTTCTGGGAGGGAGGGTGTCGGTGGCAGTCGAGTGGTTTTGTGAAGTTTTTTAGTACAGGTCCTGGGAGACAGAATTCTTGGAACATGTCACAAAACATCGTCTCCCTGTGTTGCCACGTGGGGGTTTGTGCACGCGTGTGTGTCCTCTCCATCTCCCTTTGTCAAAAAGGAGCTTACCGTGGAGCTGGGGTGTGTGTGTTGTGTTGGGCTGCTGGAGTTCAACAGCAGCAGATTTAGTTTAACAAACCCCTCCTTGAGATCCAAACCTAAGAATTCCTAGCACAGATTAAGCTCCTTTCACCCAGCGGTTCTCCTCTGTGTCCGAGTCAGGTCTAACTTTCCCTGTCCTGAAGGATAAGGAATGGCACCTTGTGGAGGGGTGTCAAAGGCTGACCATGCTTGATCTGAGCATCCTTCTGGTCTCGGACCCCGTATCACAGAGCACGTGGGATTCCCTTCCTTTGCACTCCCAGATTTGCGCTCTCGCTGTCCACATTCTCAGGCTGCTTGGTCATTGAAACAACTTTGGTACTTTTATGAAATTCTTTTCAGGTTTTAGCTGGTTTTTTGAGCATCCTTCCTTTGCAGTAGCGATAGCTTTCCCGTGCGCTGCAGAACAGCACAGCTGAATGTACCGAAAGACACTTCTTTGAGCCTGTGTTGGAAATAAAAGCCTTTGGGAGGGAGAAGGGGGGGTTAATACGCTGTTTGATCAGATGTTGGCTTCCTTCCCGACCTGGGGGCTGGGACCCTTTGGAGCCCTATTCCGTAAGAATAACAGAGCGGGGCAGGTTTAAAGCAGCGGCGAGCCCGTCCCGGCGCTGCTCTGATCCCCCGGTGGTCGCGCTGCTTGGTCAGCTTCAAATAGCTGGTGCTCCTCTCTGAGAATGTCATGAACTCCGTGGTTTGTGTTCTTTTAGGAAAACCTCTTGAGGGAGCCTTAAATCATGTGTGTATGGCTAATTTAAAACACCCCTTAAACTTGTAGCGTATCCTTTCTGCGTGGAGGAGTGTGCTCATGCATACAGCGTGAATTTGTCTTCTGCGGGAAGCACTAAGCACGTGATTTGGACGCTGCCGTTGGGAGGATGATTTCTTATGGCTGAAAGTGCTTGTGATCATTCTTGAAATAAATTGCTTTTATTTCCTGCTCTTGTCTTGCCAAATATCCTAAAGCTATATGTTCACCTTCTTTGCCCAGCAGTATTGGGAGCTGTTGGGTAGAGCCAGTCCCCTGCTCCTGTTCCGGTTACTCTGAAAGCAAAGAAGAAAAAACTTTAATGGGTACTTTTTAATTTCCTTATTAGACAGTTGAGAATCCGTATGGGAGAGAGACTTCGTGATATCCGCATTCTTACTGTGTGGGGAAGATTTTACTTCACAGCTCCTCCCCTCTTAAACGCCACAGCCTGTAGTGAAGCCGTTTTGTAGAGAATTATGCTTAAATGTCATCGTGAGCCCTTGGATGAGCATGCTCAGACCATTGAATTCGTCTTGCATACTGAGGTGTGTGTGAAAATACATAAAAGCTGTTACGTTCTTCACTAGTACACACCCTTTCCTCGTTTTCAGGAAAATTAGAGTTAATATCTCGCTAACTCTTGCAGCTGTGGTTTATGGCCTCAGTGACTGCTTATTTTTGTTGTGATTGCAAATACTTGAACATCTTCTTGTTCTCATTAGGTTAAGGATGGCTCCCTCTGTCAGTAGTGAGGCCTTGAATCGTGAGCTTGGGATTCAGACATAGGAAACCCTTGTGGTGGGATAAATCGGAATGTAAGTGGCAGCGTCCCAGCTGCTCGGCAGTGGCTGTGAGTGTTCCTGCCCTGTTGCGTTTTTCATGGAGGGGGAAGGCCTTTACGTTGCTTTAGGATGGGAGAGTGCAAGAGGCGGGTACTGGATGTCCCCTACCCCAAGTCATGCTCTGCCTTCCTCCTCCTGTGCTGGGTTGCTCCAGGGTATGAGCTCCCCGGCTCCTCGGAGCAGCTCGAGCGGTGGAATTTCAGAGTTCGAAAGTTAGCCTGGAGATGTGCAGATATTCCTATTTTCTAATGTTAAATCCTTCTCTCGAACAGATTAATAAATAAAACCGGTGGGTAATTGCACGCAGATGCCTCTTGTCCTCCTGGCACAGATAAATAAATCCTAAAGGTGGATTTCGACCTCTCTTATTCCCAGGAAACTGCTCGGCTTCCGCTGGAGAGCGGCTGCTGGTGGCGTCTCGGTGCCCGCGGTGCAACATCGCTCCGCTCGCGTGACCCTGGCAAGGTGATTAGTTTATTTGAGAACTGGGAGTATGTTGAAGAGGTTCTGTAATCAGCAAAATACTTGTCACACAAAAATTGGGCTTGCATTTTCTGTGTTGCGATATTTTAAGTTGAAAGTTTAGGGTAGATTGTTATTTTAGGTACACATAAGCTGCAGCAGAGCTAGCGTATCATTTATTTTTAAATACATTTTATATATATATGTGTGTATGTATCTCTGAGACGCTGATAAGAAAAGTAAAGCATGGGAGAGGTAATTGATTAATGTCCTTCCATGTTGAAACAGGTAGTTCAAGTTAAGGCGGACTCTAATTGATGGAGTTTAGTGAGAAGTTTCCTCTTTAAGGTCACGTTTTTCTCTTCTGGATTTTCTTTTGACTGACGTTTGAAACATGTTCCAGGATTTCCTTGTCTCGTTTAGCCCGTCCACTCCCTGCGACTGTTGTACTCTTAGCCCAAGGTTAGCCCTGGATTTGATGGTGCTGTGTGTTATTTGGCGAGCTGGAGGTGCCGGGTGTGTTTAACTTGTTCTGCGGAGGATGCCGGTGCTCCGGCCCCGGCACGCCTGCTCACACACCGCCCGTCCTGCTGAAATTTGGAATCCAGCTCATCCCAGACTGCTGCCTGGCTTCTCCAGCTGGTCATCATTAGTCAGCAAACATGTTTTTTTTTTTTTTTTCCTTGCTCCCTTCTCTGCAGCGAGTTGGTCTGGGCTCTGCTGCTGGCGGGGGGAATTTTCCCAGCAAGGCTGTGGCTGCAGTTAAGGCTCGGCTCTGCCCTGCTGCCTCCGATAAGGAGGGAGCAAACGGAGAGGGGCCGTCTGCGGTGGGGCAAAGCGATTGTCATACTGCACCTTTTGTTAAAGAAATTCCTTTCCTACTTTATTTTAAAAGAAAAAGGGGTGTGTGTGTCAGAATTCCCCTCCTACATAGCAGCAAAACTACTGATTCTTCTTTTTTCCCCTGAAACTTGCAGTCCCCTCCTACTTCTTGCCTTCATGTCAGAACCAACCTTTTCATGCCAGCGGATGAATGCTTCCCTCCTGATATTTTCTGCATTCTTTGTTGGTACCCTGGGATGGTATTATTTGTTTATTCCCCTCCCTGAAACGCGCAGGAAAACAGGAGTGGCGCGGCGTTACGGCAGGAGTGGGCTCAGCCCGCCGTCTCGCCCGCGGGATGCTCTCGGAGCAGCGGTCCAGGGTCTTGAGACTTACAAATCACCGTTAACAAGGACAATATTCACAACTCCAGCCAGGCTGGTTTTCATTAAGAGTAAGAAAAATGTGAATTCCTAGGAATTTTGTAAAGTCTTTTGATATGTGAGTACTCAGTGATGTACTACAAGATCTGGAGGAAAATAAACCTTTGCTTAAAGAATAAACTCAGTTCCAGAAACTCCCTGCGCAATACTTGGAGGCTTTTTCAGGTATGAGGGGCGAGACCTGGGCTTGGGTATTTATTCTGTTGGAGAAAGCCGCCTTGCTGTGGCTTTCCATCAAGCTGCCATGCTTTCTGTCTAAGCTTGTAAGCGTCTTTGAGTGCTCCTTGTCTCAACCTCATTTTGGAATTTACTATACATAAATATTTATATAAATATTTAATATTTATATGTAATGTTTTGGTTAAACCTTTTGGAGCTTTTCTTTCACTGAAGTTTCTCATGGAAGGGGCTTGCGGTCTCGCTGTGGAGGTCAGAAAAAATTATGGGCCATAAAGTTGGGACCTTTCAAGCTCTGCAGGTATCCTCTGACGAAAGTTAAGCTGCTTTTTTGCCGGTTTTAAGGATAATCTTCTGCCAGGCAGGAACGGGGTTTGATATTATTTCATTTAGGTTTAGGGTTGGAACTTGGCTGCGTGGATTTCTCTACCGTGTCTACAAAAAAGCCGACATTTGTGTAGCTGTGTACTGACAAGCAGAAAGACAAATTCGGAATGATCTGCTCTGGAAAGGATCCAAACGTTTTAATTTGTGTGTATGTAATTCTAGTATCTCTGCTGGAGCCAAGTCTGTTCTCCTTAGACTTGATGATAATGCTTAGCACATGTAGTGTTTTCATCTCGAAAGCGCTACACAAACATTAACTAACCTAGCAGTTAAGCTTTAAACTTTCTTTTAGCTAACATTTACTTAGGTTTGAAAGTGGGCTGCTGTCTGCCCTGCTCTGTGCAGGCTCTACAGCGTTATGTACATTGACCGGGAGCGCGTCGCAGGATGGGCTGGTGCAGGGGGCTAAAAATACCTGCTGATGGTTCCTCTGGGTAGTGAAGGAAAAAAACCTCAAGTTGCTTCGGAACGTGAATCGCTTTGCTGCTCTGACCAGAAACCCAGCGACGGCATCACAGCTACCGCTCCGAGCGGAGCCCCGAATTGATTCTCCTGGCCAGAGTTTTTAAATTTTCATGGAGGGGCCCACGTAAGTGATGGCATTTCGAGTGAAATGATGAGGCAGCAATGAGCTCTTGCTTCCACTCGCTCTGCTCGGGGACCGGATCCGACTACTTTCCTGGCATCATCGTGTGTTCCAGAAACCACGAAGCTCTCCTGCCTCGGTTGCTGTACCACTGGTAATGCATTAATCTCCGTCGGCCAAAGGAATGAATTTGGTAAGCAAAATAGTTGAAATAAACACAATTATAGAATCATAGAATGGTTTGGGTTGGAAGGGACCTTAAAGATCATCTAGTTCCAGGGGACTCCTGGAACTCCAGGGACACCTCCCACTAGCCCAGGCTGCTCAAAGCCTCATTCAGCCTGGCCTTGAACACCTCCAGGAATGGGGCATCAACAACTTCCCTGGGCAACCTGTTCCAGCGCCTCACCACCTTTACCGTAATGAATTTCTTCCTGATATCCAATCTATATCTACCCTCCTTCAGTTTGAGGCCGTTACCCCATGTCCTACCATTACACTCCCTGATCCAGAGTCCCTCCCCAGCTTTCCTGGAGCCCCTTCAGGGACTGGAAGAGGCTCCAGGGTCTCCCCGGAGCCTTCTCTTCTCCAGACTGAACAGCCCCAACTCTCTCAGCCTGTCCTCCTACGAGAGGTGCTCCAGCCCTCGGAGCATCTTCGTGGCCTCCTCTGGACCCATTCCAGCAGGTCCACGTCCTCCTTACTCTGCAAGTCCTTCTGTCAGGACCTCTGGAGCCACATGGTGATCCGTGCGTGGGGGAATTGGGCAGCTCGGGGACGCTTTGGTTCCCAGGGAGGAGAGGACACGTTACAGGGCGTTCAGTCCTTGAGAACCGTTCCTGGCTCCCTCGGCATTGCAGCAAAGCTTTAAAAACCTTTATATTTGTGCTTTTGCTGGTGGGTTATTGTTGCTTCCTTTAGTTCGCTTAGTGGAACAGGTGGCCTTATTCTTCGGTGTCTTGGCAGATTTCCTCTTAAGCCTTATTTTAGAGAGTTGAAAGAGGAAGAGGGCATGGGGTGCTTTTTGAACCTGTATTCACCGTGGGCTGTATTCCCACCAGCGTTGTGAAGTCCAGAATAGTTAGTCCAGGATTCTTTGCTCTTTGGAAGCAATTACAGTTTCTCGTCTTGAAGTAAGAGGGGACATTGTCCTCTAAAAGAAGAATATAGCCAGGAGAAGCTTTGAAACATGGAAAGCAGGATCACAGGTTTTATTCTCTGCCCCAGGATTTATCCCCTTTGTCTCAAGACACGCGCAGGGCTTGCAGGAGCTTGTGAAGGCTTGGAAAGACGAAAATAAACATGGTCAGCACTCTTCGTCTTTGAATAGTAGGTGGCTGAACAGAATTGCTGCATAATGAATTTTGACGTTTATTAACCCCCTCCTTCCTTCCAGTTTTGTCCCATTTTCTGTACCTTTGAGTAGAGCCTGACCCAAAGTGTCTGGGGAGCGCATGTGGGGGTGCTCTGCTGCTCCAGTTAGATAATGCTTTTTCTGGTTTTACATGTGTTTCTGTAATAACAGTTGAAAATGGGTGCAGCCTGTTCTTTTCCTGCTATGTGAAATCAATAGAGAGGCTTAATTTTTCTTTTTTTTAAAAAAATAAAAACTTCTGTTATTACTAAATACATTTTAAAAGGCTATTGGTTTTGTCAACAGTCTGAGCAGCAGAAAGGGAGGCAGATGCTCGTGACGGGTCGTTCTGTGTGTGCTTGAGGGAAAACTGCACCCTGATTTTGTAGGAAGAGTCCGGCAGAGCCCGGCTGTGTCACCTCTGTCACACCATGTCTCTGTTTCCATTAACTGCAGGACGATCTGAGTAATCAGATTCTCCGGGGAATTGGAGCTGGGACACTTTCGGTTGTGGGCTCTTTTCTTGGTATGTGATTCATTTAGTTTTGACGGGGACTTTGGGAGGATGACTGTAGCTGTGGTGAAGCACCGGGACTGCTTATTAGGAGGAGCTGCAAGAAGAGGTGCTTGTTCCAAGTCTGTTCCACCTCCCTGTTTCCTAATGACATATTTGAATTTCTCCCTGCTCGGATCACCTGTAATAAATCACACACCCACAGGTTACGTGACCCCGGTCTCTGTCTCTTCTGTGAAGAGACTGGTAAAGGTCTTTAAATGATGTTTCCCGTTAGATTTTTAGCAGTCAGCTGCTGGAGGGTTGCTTTTCAGGACCTACCTACACTTGAGTTATCAGCTGTATTTCATTGTTAACCCAGCCCAGACATTTGGGGATGGCCCACACATGGCTGTAAGGCTGTAACCCCGACACGCAGCTCGGAGACCTGCTTGAAGCTGTCCAGGTAACACGCTTGCCAGCTATGAATAACTAGTGACTTCCCAAACATAATTAGTTTCTTTATTGTCCTCTTAATAATGTGTGAAGCGGGTGTGAGCTCCTCCCAGGTCACATCCCCTTCCAGCTGAGGGAGGCAGGCGCATCTTCTGCCTATGCCTGAGCATCCCTTGCTTAAAGGGCGGATATTTGGGTACCAAACGTTCCTCACTGCCGGGTGCGAGGACGGCGATGGACGCAGAGCTGAGCTGTGCTTTCTTACAGGCTGGTTTCCCTGACTAAGGTGCCCACTTCTGCCCTCCAGTAGCCACTGAAAACGAATGATGGAGGAGAAACTGAGGCAAGTAGTAAATCTACGTAAGGAATGGCATCTTGCCTGCCAGTCGTCTTCATTTCAGGCTTTTCTTGAAGAAGGTGGCAGGCATTGGATCTGATGTCGGTGCTTTCTGCCGGATCCTTGCCATCTGGGTACCTTTTATTTTCTATACGTGCCTTCAGGCAGCCTGTGGTAAACAAAACTTGCTGTTCTTGATCCTTGTCCAGCCATCTTTCAAATTCTCATTTCATTGATGTGCGCGACAGTGAGTTGAGGGCCGTCTTGACACTCTCTGCACCTTTTCGGGGAGAATTTAATGGAAGCTAGAATGGAATCCTTGGATTAAAGCCTCCCCAGTGGAGCTGATTCCATGAAGTCATCCAAACACTTGGCTCTGTCTCTCAAAAATACCACGACAAAGTTAGCACGGATGAATGTTTGAGTACTTTTGGTGCTTGCTGGGTACTGATGGTTGGGAGACGTTGCTAGGACCGAAAACATTTCCTGCCGGAGTGCTCCCCGGACGAGCGCACAGTGGGTATGGAGAGTGTGTCTTCATCTTCCAGCTGCCGGCCTTCGGAGCAGGACAAGGCTGAGATGGATAGAGCAGTGCGATGCGCTGGGCAATGGGACAGAAAAGCCACTGGAAGGAGCCAAAATGATACTGAGAGAACTGGCAGGAAAAGAAGGAAAAAAAGCTTAAAGAAATGGTGTCAAGAATCCTTTTTTTTTTTTTTCTTTTTTCTGTAGCCTTAGATCATAAGGCCAGATGAGATCATTTGTGTAAGAAGAGATCATCGTAGAGGCTGTGTGATTTCGCTGAGTAAATTCCTGTTTGCTTGAGCTAGCGTGGATTTTCAAAACCACGTTTTACGTCTGGCTTGAATGTGTTTAGTTTGATGCCGTAGCCATCGGTTCTTGTTTCCTCCCTTGCCTGTTGGGTTGGGAAGCCGCGTAGCAAATGTAAGTACGTGTGGACGTGATCTCATTGCCTCTTGCCGTCTGAAGAGAGCTCAGATTTGAACATGAGATGTGATGGCTTTTAAAGTCTGGTGTCATTGTGACTTGACTTGAAATTTTCTTGCTGGTGGATGAATTATTTCTCTCTCTCTCTCTTTTTTTTTCCCCCTCTTTAAACAAGGCTTCATAGTGGTGGTCAAATGCCAGCAATGTCTTTCCTGAATAACCAGAAAACCGTTTAAAACATCTTTTCCCATGTTTATTGGGATTTAAAAAAAAATCCCAATACTGTAATTCTGGCCTCTATTCTTTTGTCTGCTAAATATGGTCAGAAGTGTTAAGCGTGTTTTCATGCTTTCGTGTGCTGTCAGTACAAGTAAGCCATCTTGCTGTCAGTGATGCCTCTTACTACTTTTTGTCCCTTTAATTAAGGTTTATTTAGAGCTTTGTTTCTCCACAAACTACTCAAAATGCCTCCTGTTCCTGGTCTTGCCTTTCGGTTGCTCATCACCTGGGCTGTGGTTTGTCTGCTGTGTGTGTGGCTGGTGGCTTGGTCGAGAAGCTGTGGAGCACCAAAGATTTTTTTTCAAAAAAAGTTACCTTTAAACAACTAAACACTAAAAAGAAAAAGAAAGTTGTTGGGTTGTTTTTTTTTTTTAATATATGGAGCTTTAGATTTGAAAAAACCCCACATGTTTACAGAAGGTACTGAAATGGCGCTGCAGTTCTGACATGCTTGGTTCTGCGACGGGAGGGATGGGTCGGGATCGTGTCAGACGATGAGATTAAGCACCCTTTTTCTGACCGATAGCTAAATGTGCCGGCGTAATAATTTCCTTTAATGCACACAGGTGATAGTTGTCAAGTTTGCACAAAGGTTATATTGACGCCAGCGGGAGTTTTGCTGGAGATTGATGGTAGAGTGCCCTAAATTCGTGCTGTCCTTTAGACCGTAATTATAAGTGCACTTTGGCTCCGTTCCCAGGAAGACGTTGACACCTCTCAGTTGGAGTTGCTGGGAGGTGAACAGCGTCTTGTGCTCCAAGATGTGACTTCCACATACGGGGGGGGGGGGCCCGCCCAAAGTAAAACTCGCTTTCCACTTCACGTTTACCACTCGTCAACTTCAGAGCGCAGGGCAGTGAAACCAAACTGGGATTTCATTGAAAAATTCCTCGGACGCTTCTTTCTTGGCTGAGATGCTCTTGCCCCCTTCTTCGTCCGCGCCTCCTTGCGCCCTGCCATCTGTCTGTCATTTGCTTTCTCGTTTCTCTGACCTATTTATGAAATATGTTTGCACAACCCCTTTATGCAATGGTTGCAGAGGAGGGTTTGAATTGTGACCAGACTGATTTCCTCTTCGTCGAATTTGTCATCTCTGACAACTACCCAGCAGATTCCGTGGGGTATCTCTGGTCTCATTTTAAGTTGATGTGTTGTTTCAAACCCAGGGCTGTGCAGAGAACTTTCTGGTCATGGTGAGGCAGGACATGGCAGCACGGCAGCCTTGGAGGTCGGGGTTTGTCTGCCCGAGCCCTGGCAGGAGGTGGGATGGGTTTGGGTTGCAGCGTTTGCTCGCCGGAGTTCAACTTTCACAAAGAGGAACTTTATTTACGAAGCTTTGGACAGTGATTTCATTGTCCCAGAAATGCCTGGCATGAAGGGGAGCATTGAGGCTCTGTCACGAGTCCAGGTCCCCGAGTCCACACCTGTCGGTAGGCAGCCGCAGCCGGTCGCTCCCCGCACCCGGGGTTCTCGCCTTTCTCACGTCGAAGGATTAAGGCTCGAATCTGCTGCAGCTGGTCTCAAACTCTGCAGAAGCCCAACAGCGGACTCTGGAAGCGGTACAATGGCTTTTAGCACACAACGTTAATGATGAGACACGCTGCTGCAGTAGCAACCACGGTCAACGTGCCTCCTTTCTTGCTCTTCATCGCATATTCCAGAGAAAATGGAATATTCTGCCCCTCTGCTCCACTCCGGTGAGACCCCCCTGCAGCGCTGCCTCCAGCTCTGGGGCACCAACTCAGAAGGACACGGAGCTGTTGGAGCGGGGCCAGAGGAGGCCCCGGAGATGCTGGGAGGGCTGGAGCCCCTCTGCTGTGAGGACAGGCTGAGAGAGTTGGGGGGGTTCAGCCTGGAGAAGAGAAGGCTCCACGGAGACCTTCCAGCCCCTGCCAGTCCCTAAAGGGGCTCCAGGAAAGCTGGGGAGGGACTCTGGAGCAGGGAGGGGAGCCATGGGACGAGGGGGAATGGTTTTAAACTGGAAGAGGGGAGATTTAGATGAGATATCAGGAAGAAATTCATGACTGTGAGGGTGGTGAGCCCCTGGCCCAGGTTGCCCAGAGAAGCTGTGGCTGCCCCATCCCTGGAGGGGTTCAAGGCCAGATTGGACGGGGCTTGGAGCAACCTGGGCTGGGAGGTGTCCCTGCCCAGGGCAGGGGGTGGCACTGGGTGGGCTTTAAGGTCCCTTCCAGCTCTAACCATTCTGTGACGCTATGAAAACAGTAAATTGCCAACAGCCCTCCCAGATCTCTCTGTAGTAAGTGTTCATGGTAAAGTCAGAGCTTAATACACTCGGCAAGCTCTGGTGCAGGACCTTGCGTCCTACCTAGCAGCTCATGTAGCAGGGAGGGACTGCTTTTCAGTTCGGGATTTTTTCATGCCTTGTATAAATAGTTGAAAAAAACTTAACATAATCGGGATTGGATGATGCCATACGCATAGGGAACAATGGAGTATGGTTGGATTTGTTCTGGAAAGGGTATTATATTGTCCAGGCTTTTCTGCTCGAGATAGCAAAGGAAAAAACAGAGGGAGAGGGAGGAGGACACGGAGCAGCGCTGATGAGGCGTCTCCCTTTCAATTTCCTGCCCGTGCGGTGGGGAAGGGATCTGTCCTGCCCCTGATGGATCTCGGGTTAAGCACCTCCGTTCATACATTTGTGTGCATTTGCTTCCAAATAATGTGTTGTTTCATTTATTTTTCCTATAATTGAATGTTACCCAGGCAGAGGTGGCTGTGAAGGGATGGCAGGATTTTGAAAACTTACCAGACTTCCATGCCCCGGCTCTCTCGGGGCTTTCTCGGCAAATTTATCTAGGAAATTTTGCCACTTCCTTTGAAACTAATTATTGGCCGGTCTCCGATGCACAAGCTGGCAAGGTCGCTGTGAAATCAGAGCTTTGGGGGAAGGGTGGATTTTAAAAAAAAAAAAAAAAGGGAAAAAAAAAAACCAAAAAACCCAAACCCTTGATGTAGGCTGCTGTAGATCAGATCGTATGTTTTCTTTTGTAGATCAGGCATGCTAATAAACATATCCAAGATTACTAAAGGCGGGGAATAGCTATGGCTTTTTTTGCTTTCTATTTTTTTTTTTTCCTTCTTCTTGAGACGTTGAGGAAAGAAAATGGAGCACGAGAGGGACAAAAAGAGTTGCTGAACAAAGCGTGTCCTTTCCTCAGCTCTATGAAATAGCTGAAGCGTCTCTGGGAAGAACCTGAGCTGCGGGGAGGGAGCGAGGAAGCGGCTGGGACATAGGAACGGCTGCGCATTCCTGCTCCCCGCATTTGCATAGAAGATGCCTCGTGTAGCAGAACTAATAAAAAGCCCAAACAATAGCTCTCGCTTACGAGTTACTACAAGGAGTGGATTGTTAACCTGCTGCTGACCTCCTCCCTTTTTCTTTGATTTCAAAAAATGAAATCAAGTCCATATAATCACTTCTAAACCTGTGCGTTTATATGTATAAGAGAGATATTTCGCTCCAGAAGAGGCATACTTGCCTGCAAGCTCCAGCTCTTGCAGTCGGAGAGGGCGGCTGTGTGATTAGCGATGAAATAAGGTGAAAAAGCTCCCTTTGTTCTGCTTTTTCTTGCCGACCTCCATCCACCCCGCTTGGGAGGGTGTGCTGTCTTGATCAGAGGGAACCTTTTTTGGCATGTGTTTAATTAATTAAAAGAAAGAAGGTAGTAAATTGATGGTTACAGTGGAATTTCTTCTGTGATACTAAATCCATTCCAGTCTAAAGCAATCTTCTGCCTGGGACAATAAATACACCAGAGATAACAGCTACTCTTGAAGGTGAGCCAGAACTCCTCTGGCCATGTTATAGATGAGAAAAAGATGTCAAGCAACGCGTCCAGGATCAAAAGGCAAATCTGTGGTGGAGCAGAGAATTAGCAGATTCAGGACGGGAGTCCCAGCTTTGAGCCTCCTAAACCCTAAGACCTCCTTCTTCCCCACCACCACTCTGCCACGTTGCAGAAGAGGGGTGTCAGATGTTCTGTAGTGGTACATCTATAGTGTCCTATTCCCGAAGGGAAGGTTTTCCTGTGTGATATAGTAAATAAGTTCAAGTATTAGAGTCCCACATACATCATCGTGGATATAATCAACGATATGCACTGCTATCAACTTCTTGTCCTTATTTTTTGTCTGTTCTTTGCTTTTCTTTCTGGTCAGATGTGGATTTCCTCCTTGGAGCCTACCTGGGGTTAATTCCCTATCTCTGCTCTTGGTAATAGTTCACGTCTTCTATAAATCCCGTGGGCTGATACCTTTGGCTCTGTAGAAGAAATGTGGCTGCACACTTGTGACTTTATATATTTGCATTCTCTGCGTTATCCAGAGCTTATCATCTGAAGCTTGTCTCCCCTGCCCAAAGCATGATCGGAGACCGAATAACCATTTGGTAACAGAGAAAAAATAGGTTTTAGAGATGTAAACAGGTCATGAACTGAGGGAGTGACATCGAAGGAGTTTGGATCAAAATCGCACATCACCAAGAGGTGTGTACTTCAAGCTGCGCGCTGTGAACGCAGTAATTGCGCGTGGTCTGGGTATCTAGGGTACAGCAGAGTCTTGCCCAGCGCAGCAAGAGTTGTGAGGGAGATGGTAATGAAAATATATGTGGCATTTAGTGGCACAGCCGGGGATGTTGATGTCTTACCAGAAGAACTGGAGAGAAGAGCCAGGAGTTGATTCTCCAGCCCGTTAACTTTTAAGCTAGTTTTTGAAGTGCTCAAAAATCACATAATTAATTTCCGTGCCCTTCTGAGGGCTCCGGAGCGGAAGCAAGTTAAAGGCTTCTATGTGTGTGCATGTACTTGAAATAAAAACTGTGTTTCATATGGAACTTTCATTATATTGGGAGGTGCTGGTGGTCTGTTTCGCTCTGGCTGTGTAACCTGTATGTGGTCTGACCAGAAGGGCGGGGGGAATTTGTATTTTAGTTGTTGAACTGAAGCTCATATAGTGGAATTCCTTTGTCTGAAGTACTTGACTTGAGACTAAGTGGATTTTCTGAGCATTGTGAGAGGCAGCTTTGGGGAGAGAACAGGCAGCACTTCAGTGTCACATCTGCTTACACCTGCTCTGATGTCCACCTCAGCCCTTGGTGACACTTGGAGTGAGGAAACCCGTATAGCCAGTTTTTTCTCACCTTTGCATAATGGTTTTTTCTGTGTTGAAGATGTAAACATGCTATAAACGATGACTGCAGAAAAGCTGCAGTTAAGAATTTACTGTTTTCAAGAACATCTCTGGTTTTGAGAAATTACTTGTTACCCTTCACAAGTGATGTGAGCGAGGGGGTGCCCACAAGCTTTTCCCCTTCTCCAAAGGAAAACTTACACCTGAAATCTGGTGCAACTCTGGGATGATCAAGCAGGACAGAGCCCTGTGTTAACTGCTCTTTCTCCATTCCCACGCAGCTTTTAGCTGGGTGTTACTCTTGAAGCTGATACCGTGGCCATCTAAATAGCAACCTGGGGAAAGAGCAACCCGCTTTGTCGCTGATCTGCCCGACCACGTACATCCGAACTGGCCCGGTGTGGCTGTCTGTATTTGGCGTGTCCTGACTGCTCCTTTCACCAGGATGGCCACGGGGCTCATAGCCACTGCTGGAACCAGATGTAGCCCCTTGGCCAGCGAGCTGCCACCGCTGGGACATGTGACACTGAGGAGCCCTTAGAATGGGGCACCGGGGAGCGCCGGCGGGTTTCTCCTCTGCAGGATCTCATGGGGATTCAAGGGGCTCCTCTGGCAAACGGTGATTTTCAGTTTGGACGGTTCTCCTAGGAATTCCAGCATTTGTCAGGAGAGCTAGCTCTGAGCCCCGCAGAGAAGAGCTCTGCAGACTCATTCAGGTCCCGCTTCCTTCCCTCTCAGAGGCATGCGTGCTCTCTCAGGGTTTGAATTACCCCATACTCTTTTCAGGAAAATAAATAGGGTATCTGTAAGTTTAAACATTAAGGCCTTTGTCAGCCCACAGCGAGTAGCAGAGGCCTCCTGTGGATAAAACTATGTTTGGGGGGAGGTCCTTGTTGTACAGTGTATTGAGTTGTGCTGAAGGATGGAGGCTTGACAGCATTGAGACTGAAGTCCTCTGTCCAGGGGACAGGTGGAGCTCCAGCAACGAGCCTTTTCCCCCTTTTCAATCCCAACCGCTTGTGCCGACGTGTTTTGTCCTTGCCCCAAAGGGCAGTGCGTGCAGCCGGGCTGGGGGAGAGGACGTCGACCGACATGGCTCCCTTGGAGGCCCTCAGATGGCTTGCCAAGTGGAGCGCTTAGTCCTTTTTGTCTCAATCATTTCCTTGCAGATCATCCAGATTTTGTTTTTCAGCAGAAGCATGTGCCGCCTCTTACCTCGGCCGTGGCGTGCCGCTCGCCGAGGGACAGCCTCGCGGGGACGGGTCTGATCCTGCGCTCAGTCAGATAACCCCTTCTTGCTGCTCTCCCTGCTGTCCTGAACAGCTTTGCAAGCCAAAACTAAAGTTTCTTCAGCACAGAGTGCATCTGTTATTGGTTAGGTGCGTGCACCGCCAGTTTGATCCGCTCTCCTGAACTCGCCAGCTCCCGCTGAAGCTGGGGATGAATCTGCTTTATAGTTACTTAAACGGAAAAGACGGATCACAGCTCAGCAGTGACGCTGCTTCCAGCGGTATGGTACTGCATCACCCTGCTCTGTGATGCACAGACCAGCTCCAAGGCGCTGCCTGCCTTTGGTCTGACTCGAAGCAGACTTTCGTACGATTAAATCAGCATTTTGTTCTCATAGAAATCGCGGAGTTTTTACTTGCTGCTGGCAAACGTGTTCAGAAGATGATAGTACGGGCTGCAGTAGTGGTTCTTAAACTGTGCTCTGCGGGGCCATGCAGAGGGACTTGCAGATTCATTAAATAAGCTTTTTGATGGAAAACTTGATAAAGGAGCCAGGAATGCCCAAGAAATTCATGGGTGTTGGCAGACGTCCGCTGGTGTGAAAACTGTGGCAAGCGCGAGCGGAGGGAAGTGACATGATGCGTCAGTTTGCTGCATGCAGATGAGACGAGAAGTTCCCTGAAAACCCCTCATTAGTGACATTCATTAGTGGCCAGAGTTGCTCTTCTGGAAGGTTCTTCGACCTGGTCAAAGCTCAGTCCTTTCTTGGAAAGCAGAGATGCTCTTTTGTGTCTCCCATTTGATGTTCGAATCCTGTGTTTCTTCAGTTCTTTGTACTCCAGAGCATCTGCTATAGAAGGGGTTTCACGTGGCCGAACAATGCAGATTGTGCCTTTCTTCTCCTAATGGAAATAAAACTCGATTTTCGCAGCCTCCAACAATGCTGTGTTTTGGCCATCCTCAGCCACCCCTCCAGGACAGCTCTGCCCAGAGCTCCCCCCGGTTTATCGACCCCAACCCCAGCAGCTACCACTGCATCCTTACTGGGATCCTGGCTTCAGATTTGATCCAGTGCCGTGAAATCTTTCTGCGTCCTTTGCTGTGGAACATAATTGCTAATTCCTTAATTTATGCCTTCAGATCATCTGCCTCTGGTGCTGCTTGTCCGCAGCTCGGTAGCCAGAAGCCCTTCTCCCTGCCCCTGCCCCCCCAGTGCTCCGTCACTCCTTTGTGCCGTGGTTCTCCATGGCTCCAGGCAGAACTGCCCGTAGCGTGATTCACGTTAGTCTCCTGTCATTCTCCCTCCCTCTGTCCATTTCTCTGTGGACTTTTTCACGCTCCTGTACTGTAAAGTAGTCCTTCAACCAGGATTATTTTATCCCACTTCTGGCTCGGAGGCCAGAAACGTATTATTTCTGCGTTAACTGGAAGGGCTCTTTGGGTTGAGAGAGGAAACTTCTCTCGGATCAATGCCAGAAATAGCATGTCTGCCCCTTCCCTTGACTAAACGACCTTCAGATTTAATATTGATGTGTGGCTTTATCCTCGCTCTATTTTAGACTAAAGAGGCGATCTTTGTCTGCTGGGGGACCGCGTTAGGCCATGCCTCTGTGGGGATGTGTATTTGTGCGAACTCCTCTGTGCGGTGAGCTGCCGAGGAGCCGAGTGCTGCCATGGCAGAGGGGATGGATATCTGCAGCTTTATTCACGTATCCTCTTTTCCTAAAAGGCTGGTGCTTCTAGTACTCCGAACAGGGATGACCTCCTGGTACTCCAAGCAAAAAAAACGCCGCATTTTCATTTTTTCTACAACTCTGAAGCAGCTCGGGTGGAAGGCTGGGCAGTCGGGGCAAGGTCCCGGGCGAGGGGGATGCGCTGGGGTTGCTCACCTCTCCTCCGGCAGCACAGCTCTCCCGCACCCCCTGGGGAAGCGGATCGCTTCTTGCTTCTCCCCTGGAAGGCAGGGAGCTCCGGGAGCCCTGGGATGGCACCTGATGGATGAACACGTACCGCTGATGCCGTTACACGTCTGTTTTGCTGCTTCAACATTGCCTAAAATCCATTAGTTCACCCTTACTCCCTGCCCACCCCAGCCCATTTCAGCCATATTTGGCATCCATGACAGCTTTGGCTGGAAATCCTGCTGCCTGTATTGTCCTAATGTTACGACATGGTCCAAACAAATGTGTTTTTCTTGATTCCTACCCCTATGTGAGCTTAAAAACCCACTTGCTTTAATGAGCAGTGAGAAAACTGGAAAAAAAAAAAAACCCACCTTTATAGAGACTTTTGTGAAAAGGGTTTAGGGCTTTTGTGCTTCAGGTACAGAGCAGAGCTTAATTTTGTGATGCTCAGAGCTGTATTTATGAACGGAAACTTCACGTTGGCATTCTGCATTTTGTAGACCTGTGTTTGCAGAGCTCTTCCCTTTTCCTCCCAGGACGTTAAAGAGCAGATAAAGAGGATGAGGTCAGCTCAGCTCTGCAGACATTTCCCAGGCCGGGAGAAGCGGCCTGCTTCAGTGGAATCACTTACCCTGAACTTTCATTTTGATCTGGGGCCGCAAAACCTGTGGAGTTCAACAAAAACACCCCCCCGTCCCTGTGATCCATGACAAAACACCCTTTGACCTTGGGCCTTAACGGCTGCATAATAAAATGTGAGGAGACTGGAGCTGCATTTTCATTCCGGGAAGGATCGGAGTATCCAGTGTTTCTCACTCCTCTCTGTCGCTGCTTCCCAGGTGCGGTGGGTGGGGGAGAAGAGGAAGACCCTTCATCTCCTGCAAGCTAAACCAAGAGAATAAATGAGAACGTGATTGATTTGTTGACAGTGATTGCTTTGGTCCTGCTTGGATTGATGGGGATCAGAAGTTGAAAAACAGTTTGGGCAGATGGCTGCATCCCCCGTTAGTCTGTAGCGAGTCCTTATCAGGTTCATGGCTGGGAAGTGTGGTCAATAGTGAAGGAGAAGTCATCTCCTCCTCCTGCGAGGAGAGCTGGGGCCTGGGGATCCAAGGAGGTCTACTCTTCGGGATTAACTATAATTTTTCTTGGATATCTCGTTGTGAGATTGGTTTGCAGGCGCTGCCAGAGTGGAAAGCTTTGCAAGGCTGAGACGGCTGTAGTTGCACTTGTTTAGATCAAGTTGAGGGCAGCGCGATGAGGAACCTGCCTTTGCCGGTGCTCTTCTCTTTATGGTGTGAGCTGGAAGGCTTTAACATCCTGGAGAATAATTCCATAAATTCAGCCTTCAGTAAACTCTTCTGAACAATGAAAAGCATGTCCCAAATAAGTCCTGTTCTGACACGGTGTTGTATTAATGCTGTTCACCAACCAGAGCTCTGAGCTGCCGTCCTGGTGCTGGCAATAATTTAACATAGTTTCTGTATTATGGAATATTGATTTACTGTGGAGCATAAAAATGTGCAGTACTCAGCAGAAGGGCCTCACCAATTGTTATGCTCCAGGAACACTGCTGCTCAGGAATGTGAAATAAATTTTCCCTTTTAACAATAGATCCTGATTTGCATAGTCTCTATTCTTGTTTCCCCAGGGATTGTGCCACTAATGGTCTGTAGCGAGCGCTCCCCCACTTTGACACCGAAATACTCTATTTGCACACATACAAAGGGCTTTGCTCTTGAACAAGTGTAATAACTTTTCAAATGGTTTACTCTGTGCTGTGATTGTCTCCTCTCTGTTGCGCACTTACTTCTGTTTGAAGAATTTAAGACGCTGAACACCCCCTTCCTTCTCTTCTTTGATGTTTTAACTGCATTAATTTCAGGGAAGTTTGGTTTACAGCAATCTGAAAAGTCAAATCGTCCTGTGCTGCCACGTCTGAGGCGGCGTCTTGTTGCTGGTTGAAGGAGACCAGGAGCTGGGAGTTGGCTTGTTTGTTCGAGCATACACCTTCTTGGAAAATATCGACTCCTGCTGCAAGCCCTGGCTGTCCCAGCCCATGGGGTGGGTTTTGACCGAGGGTATCCCTGCAGCTTTTATTTGTTTTACAGCGTTTTCCTAGGGAGGATGGTGATTTTCTACAGGGATGTGTTGGGGGATGCTTGGCTTGTGGTCTTTGCCGGTGTGTTCGCCTGCATGTGCTTCTCTGGCGCTTTGGCAGCAGACGGAGTTTTGGGATGGAGTTGCAGTGTTGTGCAATTTGTCAAGTATTTCAGGACCTTTTACTTTAAAGAAATTCAAGAGAGGTGCTTGTTGGAGTTGTTGCTGGTTGTGCTCATGATGCATTAGTGCAGATGGTAAAACCAGCCTCTGTTATCCCTGTACTGACGGGGAGTCGCTGGTCCCCAGCTCCTGAGTCTGCCAGAGGGAGGTGGGAAATCTCTTCTTGAAACTCCACCCGTAAAGTGAAGAGAAGGAAAAAAAAAAGTAGTTCTTCTTTATTTCCATTGGCTTAGCGCTTGTACCACTTTCTGCTTTCTAATGGAAGAAGTGTAACTTCCGATGAAAAATACGTGTCTAGAAAAGGTAACAATTGTACTGTCCTCTGCCACCTAGAGCTGCTAGGAAGCTGTTGTAAGCAAAATTATCATATTGATAAAGAGCCTTAGTCGCCAAAAAGGAGGATATGCTCCTGCAAGAAGTTGGGTGTGAGCTTGAGCAATCCTATTTTAGGCATTTTGGGGGGAGAAGTGGGCATCTTGGTACTTAGTTTGTGTTGTTGAGAATGGCGTATTAATCGGAGCTTTAAGGGAAAAATTCCCGATGAACTGGAAGCACAGGTGGAGCGAACTTTGTTGTTCGGTTATAAACACCTTTCGTGCATGGTATAGTCTTACCTACTTGTTCCTGGATTTAGCTGCAGGGTAGCAAACAGGTAACAAACTGCCTTGCGTTTTCTGGTACGATGATGATCAGGTGAATTCTGCGTGTCGGCAATATTCGTGGTTCTGCCGGCTGCTGTGCCTGCAGAGTTGCTTGTGAGCATGTGGAGAACGGTATTGAAAAAGTGCTCCAATAAATTCTCTTAGAAACGTGGTATTTTTCAGCTGGCTGCTCTGCTGTGCCTCCGGAGAGTCGGTTCTGCTGGCGTGACAGCCAGCTCTTCGTGTCCACACTCCTCTGATTCCCACCTCCGGGCCCCAGTTTGCTCCTCAACCTTCCCCTTCTCTCCCCACACCTTGCTCCGTAGTTCATGGGTGCCGAAACAGGATTCAGACGTGGAACAAAGTACTTGCACTGGCATAGCTGGAAGAATAAAAATCAGAATTTGGGGCTATTGTCACAGAACAATTGTTGCTGTTAAGGGCTGAAGAGCAGCTAAAGCTTGGAATGGCTGTTTTTCAGACAGTCAGCTGCAGAAATGCCTGAGGCATTGCATAAATGTCATAGCGCGAAGATCTGGGGCACTCGGATTTGAAATATCGCAGAAGTTCAAACCTAGCCCTGGCAACCAGCGTGAAGAATTTCAGCAAAGATCTTAAAAGCATTCAGGAAACTTAGGAAAGAAAAAACCAACATCTGAAGTCCAGTTCTGAGTCTGAGCAGAGCCTTCCGCTGGGCCGTGCCATTTTGCTTCTGCCTGGTTGACGTGCTGCCAAATTTGCGCCTTGGTCATTGAACTCAACAGAAAGTGAAATCGTAAGGGTATGATGGTCATGTTGTTGGGATCTCTTTAATGGGTGCAACACGTCACAGAGCCCTTATGGTCAGGGGGCGTTCTGGGCTTCATGGAATATTAGGGCTTCTTTTTTTTCTTCTTTTAAGCAGGTGACACCTTGAGATAGCTGAAGAAGTTAAGCACAGGAACCGGGGGAAGTGAGCTGGTTGGGAGCAGAGGGCTGGAACTGCATCGGTGTGTGTATGTTGGCCGGGGGAGTCGAGCGCTTTGGGAAGATCCTCTCTGCGGTAGTCTTTGGGAACGAGTGAGATGGAGGTGTTAAGAGGAACGCTAGTAAGGTGGTGGCACGATGTTTTGAAACCAGGAAAAGCTCGGAGTGCTCTCCAGCGCTGAAGTGGTGGTTTCTAGTCTACGTGTTTTCCCCTCATGCTTCCATATCCGTGCAGATTCACCCATTAATGGAAGGAAGCTGAGGCTGACGAGGTAGAGAGTGCACATTTTTCATCTACGCAGCGCTGACAGGAGACTCCTGTTGAAGATCGGCACTGGGCCATCGGTGGCCTCTGCCTTGGCCTCCTTGCCTGGAAAGAATGAGGAGCAACTTCTAAAAGGTGCTTTTGCTGCAGGTCAGC
The DNA here is from genome assembly GCA_013396915.1 of Stercorarius parasiticus. Taxonomy (NCBI): domain Eukaryota; kingdom Metazoa; phylum Chordata; class Aves; order Charadriiformes; family Stercorariidae; genus Stercorarius; species Stercorarius parasiticus. Next base: position 51,854 of record VWZL01003278.1, read on the forward strand.
TGAGGCAGAGGAAGGCAAGTTCTGAAAAAGGGTTGGAAGGTCCCTAAATGCCTGTCACAGGCAGATCTGGGACAGTCCAGACCGCTGTGGGCTCTGCTGTGCAAGGGTTGTCCTGCAGGGCAGGACCAAGCGGAGATGAGTTGCTCTGCCGGGAAAGCATCACCCCTTATTGCTTACCACTTTCTGCCTGTTGTCTCAGTGACTGGCTCCTGTGTCCTTGTTTGGAAGGTGTCCTCTTAGTGTCAACTGTGCCATCAGTACGTAAGTCACGCTGTCAGTTTGGCACAGGGGACAGGAGTTTATTTCTGTCCCATGGGATTCAGTCCTTGGGACTCATTCTCACACCCGCTGGCACGGAGTTGAGCCCGGTCATGGTTTGGTTCCGGTTGGCTTGGCCATAGGTGAGGTGGGGACAACAGAGGGAAGCACAGCAGTGTGTAAAATTCCCTCCCCAGCTTTCCTGGAGCCCCTTTAGGGCCTGGAAGGGGCTGGAAGGTCTCCGTGGAGCCTTCTCTTCTCCAGGCTGAACCCCCCCAGCTCTCTCAGCCTGTCCTCCCAGCAGAGGGGCTCCAGCCCTCCCAGCATCTCCGGGGCCTCCTCTGGCCCCGCTCCAACAGCTCCGTGTCCTTCTGCTGTTGGTGCCCCAGAGCTGGAGGCAGCGCTGCAGGGGGGTCTCCGCAGAGCAGAGGGGCACTCAACCTTTTTTTGAGAGACCATTCTCCCATTTCCAGGCTTTTTGAAAGCTGCTGTGTGTTCGTGGGTTTCTGTTGGGATTGTGGATGGGACTGAGAAAGGGCCAGCACAGACAAGGCGAGTGACTCAGCATCACTGACACGTCGTGAGTCACCACTGCAGGATCCAAACCCGGGAGGTGGTGGGCTCCAAGTTGTTACACATTGGGATGAAATGCTGTATCATCAGCACACGAGCCCGTGTGCCTTGTGTGATGCCTGGGGCGGCGCGGCGTTGCCCCCTCGGGTGGTGATGTTCTCCAGCTGCTCTGGTTTCGGCTGTTAACTCCATTTCTGCAGCACAGCCAGACCCTGAGCTTGGCATAGGGGTGTGCGAGAACTAAAGTTCCATGTTCCTGCAGGTGACACAGGTGGTGGCTCACCAAACGGGAGGTAAATAAAATGATGGTTTTCAGCTTCCTGATGAGAAATGGAATACCGTTTGTTTGCTGCGTGTGTCCCTCCATAGAATTTGCTGGCTTATTCCATGCTTATTTTCTGTGATTCCTCTTACATGGCATGTATTCTTCTTCTAAGTATTACACTTAAGGAAAGAAGGATAGTTTGTAGGGTGGCTTGTGTTTTACTTCCTTTTCTGAGGATGCTTTCTGAAACCATTTGCACTTCAGAAGTATAAATCTCGTTAAGATAAGCCTGAGGTGTGTAGATGGTGATGATGGTGTTCAACAACATAAATATTTCCTCATTTTATTTCAGGGGAAAGCTGCTTTCTCAAAGAGGGGATTCAAGTATATGTTCGTTAATGCAGCTTCTAAAATGGGTAAAATTGTCCTGAATCACAGTAAAATCCGTAGTAGGCAGGAGGGGCTGTGGAGGTGGTTCGGTAGCTTTGGTTTTTCAGTGCAATGCGCAGGTTGAGGGGTGGGTGTCCCCTGCCACCCCCCGCCTTGGCAGTTGTTTCACTTCGGTATTTTTCATTTCCCTGTTTTGTTTCCCCATCTGTGGTTCCGTTTATGGATTGAGCTTTGCACCCTTCCAGGGGTTTTTTTGGATCCTTGGGCTGCACTTACCTTCCACTAGGATGGGATTTGGGGATATTTTGGGGACAGAAACTGCCATGAGAGCGTAGCCTGGGGCAAAGGCTTCGGCTGCAGCAGCGAGAGGGGAGAAGGCAAGAAATGAACTCCAGTACGGAGCATCGCCGCGGGCTGAGGGGCTGCTGGGACCTGTGAATCCATACTGGTGCTGAGCCCTGGGCTGGACACTGATTCCACAGCTGGAGTATCAGCAGTTTGGATTCTGCTGTGCGCGGCTGCTACAGACTGTGCGGTCTCGTCCTGCCATAATTTCTATGCAGGGGTTCAGGCATCTTTTCATGGCTGGCCTGGGCCAAGTTTTTTTTCTTCTTTTCTTCTTTTTTTTTTATGCATATTCTTCTAGCATCCACGGCAAACCAGAACTCACAGCCACAAACTAATGTGCTCTGNTTTTTTTTTTTTTTTTTTTTTTTTTTTTTCTTTTTTAATAGAAATGAGCTAGAGATGCCAAAACAAACCTTTCATATCCTGATCCGAGTGATGGTTGCTCTGTAGACAAAGCCTTGCATGCTGTGGCCGGTGGCGTGGTTTGTCTGGTTCCTCGTCATCAAAAAGGAGGGCAGTTGGGATCTGCTTTATTTGAATGCAACCGATGCGTGGCCCCCCCCGGGGTCGCTGGTGGCCACCCCCGGCGTCGCTGGCGGCCGCCCAGCGCTGCCCTCTCGCTTGGGCAGAAGCCTGGCATCCTTCCTTAGCCCTACCCAGGATCAAACCGCCTTAGGATTTGTGCTCCCAAAGTTCCCCTGAGCAGTGGGGTTTTTTTGTTGGGTTTTTTTTTCAGTGAGGAACAGTGGAAATAACTCTTTACTCCCAGCCTCTGGAGGTCTTCGTTTTTTCTGAATACGGGAATGAATGAAGCGAGTGGAGGTTTGAACTAGATTTAGCTCGGTGCCGAACACATGCTGTGAATAGAAGAGCCCTTCAGAAGCTGATGTTTCTGTCCGCAGGGTGGGGGCGGGTGTTCAGCTGAACAAATTGTTCACTTTGGCTTCTTCGCAGGCAGAAATGTTATGATCGGCTAATGAGATTGTTCTTGGGCGCTGGTGGGGTTTTCTCTTCCTCCCTTGGAGTCATCATGCAAGTGTATTTGGCAGAGTTTTAACTCTTGCTCCACCCAGAGATCTGGTTTTGCACTGGTCGGGGGGGGGGGAAGAAAGTATAAAAGCTTGGTGGTCTGTTGTAGAGGGTTAGGGCAGAGGAATGAATGTGGAGACTCTACGGGGACAGGAGCAAACTGGAAAAACAGCAGATGAGTTGGGTGCGAATCTCTTCCCTCCTTTAGTGAGGCACAATTAAAGATCATGGGAGCAATTGAGAAAATTGCAGAGTTAAAAAGTAGGGCTTGGGGGATGACACTTAGATTTTTTTTTTTTATTTTTTTTTTTGTTGTTGTTGCCAGAATTGTGTATGTGAGCAGAGCAGATGGTGTTTTACTTGGGCTCCTCCTGGGTTTCCAGGGTGCATTGGTAATGCTGTCCCTAGCATGGACTTTAACAGCAAGTGTCCTGATATTTTACTTTATTTTCAGTACTGGCATTTGAGCCCCTCAAAAGATAAGCAGAGAAAGGGAATGGGGAACTTTTTGAAACCCATTTTTAATGCTAATGTTCCTCAGTTTCCGGTGAATCAACAGGAGTTGATTGAACCACGAGATGTCTCTTGGCATCTCAGTATTGTTCAGGAGCAGGCATTGCCATTGCACCAGTACGGACATGAACCATTGCATTGCATTCGCACTACTAAACTTTGCCCTGGGGCTGCTGCCCTGTGGTAGGTAAGACAAAGAAAGCACGCGGAATTAATATGGAAGATTTGTCCTTTAATAGAGTTGACAGCTGAATGTCATAGACTGTCATATTTGAAACCGCTTTTGTGGTCTGTTGGCAGGTTTTGTCCCTGCTGAAGATCCCAGGTGGAAACGGGAACTTAGCTTTGGTGTGCCCCGTTTCTGTTCGCTGTAGCTGGCAGCAAGATCCTTCTTCCAGTTAAGAAGAGTGGATTGCATCAGGTGCTGGTACTTGGGTAGCTCTTAGGAAGGCACAAAGTGCACCTCTGAGCGTTTTGGCAGTGGCATGATGCAGTGGGATGTGGAGTCAAGTACAGAGCTGGGAAGAGGAAGCCGGCTTGTGCAGAAATTTTTGGAGCAGAATCGAATTTGGCATGGAACCATGGCTTCCTGCGGTTCCAAATTGGCTGGTGCAGTCGGAGAGATCGCGCACGTGTGTTTCTTCTTGGTTCCTCAGGGAGAGGACAAGTGTGTGAGGTGCCATATGAGGCCAAAAGCAGGTTGCTATCAATCCGGAGCCAACCAGCTGGGATGTTGGGAGCAGTTCATGGCAAACCAGTAGCACCCAAACCCCCCATCAGATCCAAAGCCTGGTAGACCCATGAGGGATGAATGTGGACAACAGCTCTGGAGCAATCCCAGGTTTTCAGTGTGGGCCATGCCTTTGGTGGGAAAGAATGAATTTTGCCGGGGTGGGACTGTAGCAAATCAATGTAGGGGGTGGGATCGGACAACCCAAGAAAAGGAGAATTTGCCCATATAGCATGAGAGTGGATCAGGATGGAGACCTCCATGAAGAACGAGCTCCATGCAGGCAGTCTTGCCAAGGAAGCTCCATGGGACATTGTTTTACAGTCTTCACTCTCTTCCTTCTTCAGGTAGTGAAATGTTGACCCAGCTGTGTCTCATCCAGGTGTTAGAGACTAAATCCTTCTCCCCACAGCACAGGCACATTCGGGATTGCCAAAGTGGAGCCCTGGTTGTAGGTCATGTGGCAGTCGCCTCCCGATTCCCAGTACTGAAGCCTCATTTGGTGAAGAGATGCTTAATTATCTTATTCAAGAAGTGTCCTATGCTGTACCTCTTGGGTTCTGTCCTAATGCTGTGGGGAACCTCCTACATGAAGTCAGATAACACCTACCCAGCTCGCCGCTGGCAGGCGAGGGAGGCCGAGGTTGTGGGACTTTTGCGAGAAGGTCTCAAAAGCTGGGGCTCTGAACCATACCTGGTCATCTTTGGTGGTTTCTTCCATTGAAAGCTGCGTGGGAAGGGCGAGAGTAAATATAGAATGGCCTCTGTGTTGGTAGGCGACTGCATTTCAGGGGACAGAAAAGCCCCTGGGTGTATGCCAATAAATAGTGGAGGAGGGGAGCCATATGGAAGGTGCCTGGAAAGCTGCAGCGTATCACCTCGTCCTGCAGCATTGGACTGTGTCTGCTGGGAGGGAGACGCTGGCGGTGCCACGGCCAGGGACTTTCTTGCTCCTGCCCGGTCGCAGGAGGGTGAGGAGAGCCGGTAGCACCACACCGTGGGGTCCAGCTTCGCTGCCCAAAGCTCCTTCTGGCTCCCGGTGACTCTCTCCCATTGCTGTTCCATTCCGTAGGCTGCTTGGCGGTGGGAAAAGTTTTTCAGAGTTTTTTTGTGTCGTGTTTCTCTCTCTTCCTGGCATTGACTCTTTTTTCTGCCAGCGCGGCCTGTTACTCCTCATTGAACATCAGGAAGATTTGGGTTTGCTGAAGTGCTCTGGGTGGCAGAAACAATCTCATTCCAGACCCTGGTGGCTGCTTCTCATTCATTACTGCTGACTCCTGGAAGTGGTTCTGATACCTAGTTCCCCTCCAGTCTGTAACTTTCCAATCTGAAATCTTGTAACTGCATTTTTCTGTGCTGCTCCGTGTCATTATCAGGATGGTTTAGCAGCAGCTGGTGCATCTGCTCTGTTCGCTCTGCAGCTGGGCCTTTAGTAGGGCAGTGTCCTGGTGGAACATAATTCTGCTAATCCCTAATTCCCTCCGTTTGGTGCCGTCTCTGTCCGCCCCACATAGAATCATGGAATGGTTCGGGTTGGAAGGGACCTCAAAGATCACCTAGTCCCAACCCCCTGCCCTGGGCAGGGACACCTCCCACCAGCCCAGGTTGCTCCAAGCCCTGTCCAACCTGGCCTTGAACCCCTCCAGGGATGGGGCAGCCACAGCTTCTCTGGGCAACCTGGGCCAGGGGCTCACCGCCCGCATGTGCAGGTTCACTCCATGCAAGGGGACCTAAGGCAGCTAGTTCTGTGCGCACACCGTTTACGATAACCGCCCACCGCTGCGGTTGGTGGGATGCTCTCCCCGTGGTCCAGCTGAGCACTGCGCCGGCCGGGCGCACGCAGGCCAGGGACGGCTGTCGTTGCCATCACCTTGGCTGCTGTGGCTGCTCTCCTGCGCACACCGACGCCTGCAGAAGGGGAACGAGTCAACCCGGGAAATCGTTGGGGTTTTTTTTAAGTATCAGACCCCTAAATAATTCATTTTCTGTGCTGTTTCATGAGTTTACCCTCCTGTCCCAGTGGGAGGGGCTGTCCCATGCCATCAAAACAGGCTGTAGTTTGTGGAGGTCGCCCAGCGCATGTGCAGCAGCCTGGTGAGCGGTTTCCTTGGCGGATGCAGGATTTCACCGCGCTGCTGCTGCCGCTGCTGCTGGCGTTACTGCCCACACCAGCTCTGCCTCTCGAAGCACAGCACCGCTCTCAAGACAAGGCATCAACGACACCACTCCCTGCCGCCATCTGGCCGTCTCTTCAGCCGTCGTCTTCAGCTTAATCTAAACCCCGTTTTGGGCAAGTGCAATAAACTCATTTATTAGTTCAAGTCTCTAATCTTTAGAAAGAAAGGAAGTGGGTTCCCTCCCCAGAGCCGTGTCTGACCGAGGTTTCGGGCGGCTGCCGGTGCTGACTGCAGCGACTTCAGATGCTGCGTTTTGTGCGTGGTTGTCACTTTCTAGTGCTAGTCGAGAAAATAATCGTTCCTGCAAAATATTTGTATAGAGAGTAAAGCTAAAGAAGCTGCAGAGCTTGTTACCCAACAGCTGATTACATGAGGAAAACACATATATGTTGCTGACAGCACATGGCAGCAAAGAGTGTAATTGAACAAGCTCCGAAAAAAGCTTAATTCTAAATATAGAGGACCACGCTACGCTCAATACTGTTTTGGAAAGTGTGGCTGAGCCATCATTATGTATCTTCCCCTCCTCCACCTATGCCGCAGGGTGTCAGAGGATGAAGTATACGTTACCGTGTTTCGCTTTCTTGGTTTATTTTTGGTTTAAATCCAGTGGGTTTTTCTGGGGTAGGATGTGTCCTGATTTTAAGGTGAAGAGCAGGTCTGCTGCTGCTTACTCTGCCCTGTCGCTTAGGAATCTAAATGGGCATAAAGGGGTTTTTATACGCAATCTCAATTTCTGTGTAATCTGAGCAAAAGAATTGAGATGTATTTAATGGAGCCGGCCAGAATAATTCCAGCGGGCACAGGTGCTTTATAACACTGCAGAAGCAAGCAAGGGGGCTGGCAGTTTGGAGGTGCTTTCAGCAGCTTTTGATATTCCTAAAAACAATTCCCAACGCTACGTGGATCCCCCCCAAGAGCAAACTGAAGCCTGCTGAGATCTGCGTTAGAGCCCTAAACTTTCTAGGGGTCCGGATGGTCTGTCGCATCCACGCGTGCTGAAGATGCCAGGAAAGCAGCCACAGCCATTGTAGAGGTCTTTCCTGGTTTTAAACTATAAAAAAAATTAACCCTTCTCCAGTAAAAATTGTTCTTAGCTTCTGAAAGGCAGATCCCCCCCATGGCAGGGGGATTAGAACAAGATGATCTTTAAGGTCCCTTCTAACCCAAACCGTTGTATGATTCTCTGAAATGAGAGGGTGGTAGAATTTCACTGGAACTTGGCTGGCAGAGAAGTAACGTGTTCTGGAAGGTCTTGTGGGAAACTACGATGTGGAAACACTGCCGGTGCCATGGGTGATGGAGTCAGAGCCGCGCCGTTTTCCAACGATGCTCGGAGAAACGTCTCTGCGAGACATGGCAGATCCGCTTCCCAAACGCTGCCTTTCTGGCCGGGGGGGAATTTCATGCCGTCCGGGCTCAGGCTGGAGATCCCTCGCAGGGAGGAGGGACGGTAAAGCTTTCAAGGTGTCATCCTTCTTGGAACGGAGCAAGGCGTGACGGGGCTGAGGTCTGGATTAGAGCTGTGTGATGGGGTGATGCCGGGGTGGTGTTGGCCACTGCTCAGCCCATTATAATAAACCAGATTAACCCTGTGGTCACTCCGCCTTGCTGGGAGGGTATGTAGGACCTTTACCCAGCCCCAGTGCTCAGCTGCCTTGGCCGCCTTTTGTCTTGGGCTCTGCCGACTGTATCCTCGGTATAAGTGATGGAGGATTAAGATCTGGCCTTGCTGTGGCATCCACAAATACTCAAATTCCCACCAAACCTAAGCTCAGCATTAATCAAAATAGAGCGAGCACTTTACACAGGGAAATATTCCAGAGAGAAGGCCTTCAGCTCCTAAAAATGCTTTGAAAATGGTCTTGGAGAGGGAGTGGGAGGACGGAGAGGGCTGGGAGGACTGTTGGCAGTGGATACATTTGCCCTTTTTGGTGGAAATCTGGCCTCGTCTAAATTGGCACTGAAATGACATCGCCACGCAGCCGGGTGGTCCAGCAAGAATATGGAGAACGTGTCTTGTTCTAAATCTGTGGGTTTCGCTTGCTGTTCGAAGGCACCAACTCCTCCTCTTCAGGGTATTTCTGTCAGTGGATTTGAAACTTGTAATAACCCTGGTGCTTTTTTGGGGTTTTTTTAGGCAAGTGCATTTGGTAGCAGTGCATCTAAACAAGTGCCGATGCATAGGAGGTGTAGATTTTTCTAAGAACTTGACATCGCTGTTGCTTACCATCTCTCAGCTGGGGGTGCTTCAGCAGTAAATCTCATTTTCCACGTGCTGCTTTTGCTGTAAGGGCTGGTTTCATCTTTGAAACGGGTTAATCTCAGCAGCAAACTTCAGGGTTAGATTTTGGAAGAAAAATCTGGACATTCCTGTGGCTCCCCTGCCCTGTGCGCTCTCGCTGGGTTCCGAAATGCGACAGAAGGAGGGGGAGATGGGCGAAGGGAATTATTTCATGATTAATTTCTTAATTGCTAAACATCCAGGTGTGGCAAAGGCTTTGTGCAGTGGCATTGGGTTTCTGCGTGCACTTTCTGCTGATGCTTTGTTTCTGCGCCATGTTGTGGTTTTCTTCCTTTCTGGGTAGCCTTAGTATTTATCCACCGGAATCAGAATGCTTGGGGTATATTTTTATAATACTATAGCTTTTAATGTGAGAGAGCGGAGCCGTGGATTTCTATGTACCTTACGGTCTTTGTGTTCCTTTCTGCCCCGGAGCGTGGTAGTTTTTGTAGGGTGCTTTTGTAACAGTGGACCGTAAAATGCAATGGTGTAGTCCCTGCGCTAGTGAAAGCATATTTACGCTCCTGCAGAACCGTACCTGGTGTTCGCAGCAGAGATAAAGACGGTAGGAAACCAGTCAAGAGTTGCAAAGGCTGTGGGTTCCCCCCGTGCACCCACACGTCCTCACCTTCTCTCGCATCGCGCCGCTGAGCCTCGCAGATCAGGAGGAGCCGGTGCCTTTGTGATGTTTTTTCCTGCTCGCTCAAGCTGTCAGATGCAGAAATCAAGTTTTCTGTTGCCCGCTTTCCTTTGCAGCGCCTCTTTGCAGGGCAGCAGCTTGTGCAAGGCCCTCTTAGCTCTGTTGCTCCTCTCCAAGCAGTGGTTACTCTTAAAACCGAATGATGGTGTGTTGTGAAACTTGCCGCCGAGTTCTAATGGTGGCCACGTGGGACACACTGGTGTTCAGGCGTATTTTGTGACTGACAACAGCGGTCTTTTTTCTTTTCTTTTTTTTAAAGAGGCTGCGTCGAGGAAGGGAGGGCAGATGGGTTTTGTTTTCTCCAAGCCTTGGAAAAGGGGGGCTGGCAGATGTGGCCAGGTAGGACTGGAGCTGCTGGTTCAGCGAAGCGTGGAATAAAATCTTAACGCTTGCATAGGCAGGACTTCAATCGCTGGGTACCAAAAGTTGCTGTAATATTGCTCTGCGGAGGCATGGCTTTTGTAGCACGTCTGTAGTTGGGTTGGTAATTATTAGCAGTGGGTAGATGGTATCAGTCATGCCATTCAGTATGTAGCTTTTGATCTATCTGTCAGTTCGGCTAGGTTGTTTTGTGGACTGTATAATTAAAATCACACTCAAAATAATCCCCCCCTTCCCCTCTCTGTTTTTCCAGGAGGCGAAGGGCAGAGTGGAGATGGGCAGCAGACCGTGCAGCCATCGTCAGTCGCTGGAATTGGCTCCAAGCCCACGTCTCAGACCTGGAATACCGAATCCGGCAGCAAACGGACATTTACAAGCAGATTAGAGCCAATAAGGTGAGGACCAGGAGCGCGTTTGGATACGTGTGATTTTGCTGTCTGCCTCCTAACGGCTCTCCTTTCTGATGTAGCGGAGACCATGCAAAGTCTGATGCTCCTCCCCCCGCCCCCCCCATCTCTCAAAAAGCATATTGCACAGTTGTGACTAATGGTAATGCTATTTGGCATGGGCTGAGTATAATTCTTTCCCCTGGTTCAATATGGTAACATAAAGTGAGCAATACCTTACTTTAAAGTCAGTCTTTGGGTACTGAATAACACTGTTACTGTTACAACAGCGTGCGTGTTGCTGTTCCCCATTGTTCGAGCCTTTCTCTTTTTTGTTTTAAAAAAACCCAAAAAACGAAAAAAAAAAAAACAAAACCAAAACCCTTCCCATTCTTTCTTTTCGGGAGTAGCTGAAGATGGGGATAAGGAATGACTTAACAAGAGATTTATTGGGGAAGGGAAGGGACTGTGGAGGAAGTTAACTTCAGATGCTATCGCACAGCACAGGCTTAAAATCGAGTCCGTATCATTAAAAAAAAAGACTGTTTCTAGGTGCTGACCTTTCTCCGTGGAAGGAATTATTTTTTTCAGACTTGCTGTTAAGATTTTGGGAGAGTGGGGGAGAGCAGAGAAGGGCCGAGGAAGGAATTGTTACCCAGACTTGTTCGGGCATGCAGGTCTAAATGTCAGGCCTTGGAGGGAGGAATGTCTGGAGTTTGTGGCAAGAAGGCTCAGGGTATTGCATCAACTTAGAGATCCTCAGGAATTCCGAGTCCACCAAAGGCTTTTCCCAAGATGGGCGGTGTGGAGAGAGGCTTCCAGGCGGATAGAAGCACAGGCAGGGGAGGGAGACTGGACTTTTATGCAGCTATGTAGAAAAACAGGCTAATTGAGTGAGTGAGGGCTATAAATGAGGAGGCGAAAGAGCGTGGCTTGCTGAACGGAATACATTACCGAGATTAGAGCAAAAGGCTTGTGGGAAGCGGTCTGTATGTCAAAGTAATGAACCAGTTTCAGAATCATCTTCCTTCTGTCTTAAGAAAGCCGATCATGCAAGATGGTGTCTAAATATAAAATACAAAACAGCTAAACATTTATATCCGAAAAGTTAAGTAATGGAAGAAATGAGAAAACTCATCGAACGAAGTGGAAGATTCAGTGCTTTCACCAGATGATGACAATTTGACAGACTGGGGAAGCGGCCCGAGAGTGGCTACAAGCATCCCACGTGTTTTTATCTAAGGCTGCAGCCTCGAGGGCTGGAAGGAGAACGTCACGGTACTGTGTCAAAGTTGAAAAGCACAGCTGAGGTTTCGGAAAACAGGATGTCATCTTTTTTGATCCGCCCCCCTCCCCCCCCCTCAACAAAACCTCCTCAAATGCAATAACCCGATGCGTGAATTTAGGATACGGCACGCCACTTAGAGTGGCGAAAGGATTCCGATGTGGAGGGTTTGGCAGTGGCTGCCCTGCAAGAACAAAAGCAAGGAAGCGGGTACCAAATACCCCGTCTTTCTGGTAGGACTTTGCACAGAGAACACCCAGCTCTCGTCGTCTCGGTGTCGTTGAGTTCAAGGATGCCTTGTGAAACGTGTTCCGTTTTCATCAGTGAAAAACTCAGAGTAAGGTTCATAAAAGCAGCTTGGGACAAGAGGAGGCGGCTGGAGAAGCGAGTGCATGTTTCGGTAATACAGGAGTCTTGTTGGAATGGATTTGGCTTCAAATTGTACAAGGACAACAATTAAAGAATTTGGAGGCACCTTATTTTTTCTATCAACATAACTCTAGCTTATTTGGCTATAAGGAGATTAAAATGTAGCTGCTGCAGGAATTCAAAGTTGCTATTCTGTTTTATTCCTTTTTTAGGCTAATTACCTTTATATGTTACGGTTTACATCCCAGTATACCCTTCCAGAAAGATGCATTGCTTTGCCAAATGGAAGCAAGAGAAGGGCCGGGCGGTCGAAAACAACCTTCTGTTTTGAAGGTGCGCTGCTGCCGGGGTGTCTCAGCAGTCATTGTGTTTTCAGCACATTTGGAGCGGCTTGGTCAGAGCCTGGTGAGATGTGGAGGAAAGCAACAAACCAATAAAAGTTAGTTGTAAAGCACCGTGTTTCTGGCACTTAAAAATAGCGGACTGTTGTGCCTTCGGTTTTGTGTTAGTTTTAAAGAGTGCATACAGTTAATTTAAGGGGACTGGATGTCCATGGAAGTAATAAGGTGGTTTTTGTTTCTTTTCACAAATGTGCTTTGATGGGCCTTTTTTAGACAGGGTGCGGCGCGGTGCTGGTCCCCCCACGCAGAGTCTTTGCACCTCCCTGCATGCGTGGGCGGCAGATGCTCTGTGTTCGAAAAGGAACAAACAGCATTTTTCGTCTTTTTCTGTGTCTCTTGCGAGTTTCACTCTGAGATGGAATAAGAGGTAAATTAGGATGAAGGGCTCCTGCAGGAATTCTGTGCAGTGGCGGAGTTGGGTGAAATACAGTCACCGTAACTCCTTGAAGACGGGGGGTTGTTTTGCACATCGTCTCTGCAGACCCAGGTTCGACTTGTTCCCGGACCATCCAAGATGGGTTCGCTGTGTCCATTTTGAGCTTTCGGTGTGGTGTGTGTGTGCGACCGGTCCCATGGGGCGAGCCCAGCTCTGCTCCGAGCTGCTGAGTCAAGAGAAACCCCGTGATGGGAAGGGTGGGATGGGAGTGAGGAGGAGCCTCTTGCTGGAGGAATTTGCAGCTCTCGCATGAGTTTCCCGTGTCTGCAGTGGTATGTCGGGCTTAGGGCATGATAAGAGGTGCTGCTGTCCCTCTGTGGGGCTGTTTAGGACACTCAGTCTCTTTCTGATGTGGCTTAATGTGTGTCAGCCCTTTTCCTCGCCCATTAGTCCTTTGGCAGAAGCTGCCGACTGTTACAGGACCATGAGACATGTGAGATCTATCTCTGTATCTGTCTCTGTCTGAGACCTATACGATTGACTTCTCATTAATACCATAATTAGTGATAAAAATGGGAGTAAAGAACCAGCAAACTTGCCCATAAATATTGGAGGGGGCCTTCCTTTTTCCTTTGTTTTGGAGAGTTCTGGTGAAAAGCAAGTATTGTGTGACCTTGGAATAATTCAGATGCGCTGCTCCTTTCCCTTTCCTGAAGTGGAGATGGAAAGTTGATGTTGTCCTTCTGATTCCTCTCTATTATTCAGAAGTGTGTAAATAACAGAGTTTTAAAACCTCTTAGAAGCAAAGCGGAGAGCACGAGCCCTCAGTAGGAAGATGCTGTCCAAGCTGTAGGTCCACAGAGGCTGTCTGGTGGGCCAGGAGCTGGGAGAGGAGGACTGGTGTGCACGGTAGGTTCGGGCAGTGCAGTTTGTGTACGAGGGCACGAAACACCAAGCCATGACTGTCACAGGGAAGGCTGCTTAACTCCTGCTCCTTCCTGCGGCATGGAGCAGCTCCCTCCATCCTCTTCCTTTAAACTGAAGGTAGAAGTCCTTGGTGGCTGTTTCTGTTCCTGATGCCCATGCCTCCCCATCTCCTCTCACGGAGCAAATGAGAAGCCCAAGTGCTTTCTGGAGTGTCAAAGGGAAGCAGTTTCCGTGGTTCCAATTTTGGATTGGAACCAGGATTTTGGATTTGGAAATCAGTCCCAGTTGCCCTCTTTTTCATGTCCACTCTCTCCTACACCTGACACCTGGAGATGACCACCCTTATTGCTGAAACGTGCCTGAGGATGTTTCCAGAAGCAATGGTGAAATGTGATGGATTGCTTTTGGAGAGGGATCTTTCAAGAGTAGAGGGAAAAGCACAGCAGCATTTAATTGAGATTAGACTTGCAGGCTCTGACATCCACTAAACATCCTTCTGGGATGTCAGAAAACTCTAGAAAATCATCATCATGTTTATTCTGGAAGCTGGCTACTTCCTCATTGCTGGTCAGAGGCCACGTATAGTTGTATTTAGTTTATGAACTGCTTTTAAATAAAGTATCCCTGAACTATGGGCTACCACAGTCTTTCTGGAAAGCCACCGATCTGTTGAGGCATAAGATGAGCCTTACGAACGACTTCCATGGCCACGTGCCATGGCATCGGGTCATGTACGATTTGACTTTGTGGACTTTGAGGGAAGCCTGCTAGCTCCCTCCTCTCTCCAGATAACATGTCCAGGTTCTTTTCCAGCCTCACTTTCTTGTGACACACCGTGCAACCTCCAAAATTGTTTTCAGATGACTGATCTGACCGTTCTTAATCTGAGCAGCCCTTTCCGTAGCTCCTTGTTTGACCAAATGCAAACTTGTTCTGGCTTGTCCGTTCTGGACTATGTTCATGGCCTGTAGGTTCCACCAACACTCTAATCCCTTGCACATTTTAGCCTGCTTTGTTATAAAATAGCTCAGAATATGCATAATGATAATGATTTTATTTTACTTTGTGTTGTTTAGAGAGAAAGCAGTCCTGCCTTCAGAGTAAGCTTCACTTAGAGTAAAACATAAATAGGACAACATATGTTAAGCCTGATAAAGCAGTGCTCTGCCACTGTGCTTTGTCCCGCTAGGTTTATAGCAATGGCTTGTTTATCAGTGTTTTTCTTTCCTTATTGAATTTTGTGAATATCACTTCTTCGAAAAAAATCTGCTCAGAGTAACAAGTTTGACGGTAGGTTTTTGGCACCCGCTCAAAACGCTTTGCTTGGCTGCGGTGGCGAGTTCCACTTTGTACTCTGCGCGCCGTCGTTTCCTGCTCCACGCTACGGCAAAACGTTCTCTTTGGTTCTGCTGGCGTGCAGCTCGCTGAGCCTCCTCGCCTGCAGGAGGAGGGGAAGGGCTGGGAAACGGGTCGGTGGCGGCGTTTCAGCAGTTTTGCCCGAGAGGGAGCTAACTGTCTGCTGTTAATGGGCTGAAGGCATGTGATCTGGCTTCAGCCCCCGTCCTTCCCCGCTCCGAGTTCAGCGGAGATGTCAGGAAAATCCAGGCAGCGGGGGATTCGGTTTGGCATCGTGTCTGAAAAATGCGGTGGGAATGCAAGCCTTGCTGCACGGCGGGTATAGTTTCTGGGGGATGACGGATGAGCAGTTTCCCTGCTGAGACCGAAGGACCTGCAGTTAATTCCTGTTCCCTTCCCTCTCTTCCAGGGGCTGATAGTTCTTGGTGAAGCATCACCCCCTGATCCTGCTGTAGATGATGCATCCCGTCCCGTTAGTGCTGAAGTTAAGCTGGAGCCTGGGGCTGACCGGCTGGTAAGTGCCAGCAGCAGAAGTGACTGGGTCCAGGTTCTTCACGTTCATGAAATTTTGGGTAGGGAAGTTTCATCCTTTAAGTTTCGGTGGAGAAGGATGCGTGAACCGCGTGTCTGGCATGGGACCGGCCTCCTGCAGAAGGACTTCACGTGGGAATTCACTGTTGGTCTGCGTAGCTCGCCCCCTCCCAGGTTATTTTGGGGTTAATAAACGATAGGATTTAAACACCTTTTAGCACAGAGTTTCTCGGGGTACCTTTGTAATATGCATTAGCGTTTTGCGGAGCTTAAAAACCCTAACTAATCCTTTCCCTCTAGCAAAAAAGTACCTCAAACTGAGAGCAGCGCAATTAGCAAAGACTTCTACAGATGCAGCTATTAATATCTGCCTGAGCATTACCCCTTGGAAAGGGAACTAATGATTTCAGTGAGATGCACTGGAAACATTGCGGAGTGCCAGGTATTTATTATTTAATGCAGAAATGTAGGCCACGGACTACAGGCTTGGTCGTACTCTTCAGCCTGGCTGTGATTACTTTTGATCCTGGGGGACCGATCGACGTATTGAAATGGAGGATGCTGAAGAGGTGTAGTAGTAGGAGAAGGGTGGTCCCTGCGTGGCTCAGATCCCTGCCACCAAACCGCAGTGCTCCTGCTTTTCTGTCCTAACCCCGCTTTTTGGGAGAAACCGAGCTTCACTGCAATGGGAGTGCTTGAGCTTCTTAGACCAATATTCAGTGTTGATACAGATGAAAACCTAACGAGAAGTGGCCATAAAATTGTACTTCGAGTGTTTTCTCTTATCGCTGGCAAGACTTCGTCAGAGTTTTCCTGATACTGAACGATAACCTGAAATACTGTGAAATTTTTGATTAACGCCGGACCGCAAAGGGGTTATTACAAGGGATTGTAACGTCTCCTTGCTTGACACTGGCTTTCAGATGGCTGGTTGGAATTTAAGTCTTTAATTAACAGATTAGCCGAGCCCAAAACTCTGCTGTGCCATTTGGTCCGATGTGCAGGTTTTGCTCACGACTGAAAATAGTAGATGGTGCTTGAGATGAAAACAGAGCCACGCCGGGGGAGCGAGGGGAGGCTGGAGAGCCGGGACGACAGGGGCTGCTACAGATCGTGATTGAATCACAAGCATTACGCAGTGTCTGGTTTTGAGCAGTGATGTCCGTCTGTCATGTGTCGTCCCCCCGCCCCTTCCCCTTTCCACGCTTTAACCCAAAAAGCGCTCAGAGAATAATACACAAGTGCAGTGACAGCGTGCTCCGATTCCCGTCACAAATAGCATGTTCCTGCAGTGATGAATTGGCTGTTATTTGGGAGCTAATCTGTATATAGCAGGCTGATAATGGAGATAAATGATCAAATTTAACAGTGATAGGAAGAATATTTTCTTCCTTATCTGTTTAAATCAGGCTGTTTATTTGACACAAGGATATTTTCAACCTGGAATCTGCAGATGGAAGGACTGTGTCCCACCTGGCTTTGTCCCTACACACTAAAGATATGTTTCATATACTTAGAAAATCATCGCATTGTCCTTTTTTAGATTGTCTTAGACATCGTCTCTGTATGTAGAGAATAGAAAATGTCTGTAGATTTCTGAAGTATGGAGAAAAATGCTCGGCCAGTGGTGTCTGATGCGGCCGCTCGCAGCCGTCTCGCTTTGCCGTGATTAATTCGATTTCCTGCTTTGTCCCTTTTCTCATCCCTTTCACTTGGGTATGAGCTCTTCAGAAGGAGACCTTTATTACTGCAGCACTAGCGCGATGGAGATCCCATCTCTCTTGCAGGTCTTGGAGGCGACAGTGACACAAATAATGGACACCGAGAGCAGTGAAGAACATAATTTTCGGTGTAAAGCAGGCTGCAGGTCCCTGCTTGGCACCTTCTTGTGGCTACTCCTGCAGCCGCGCTTGCCATCTTGGAGGGTAACTCCTCCTGGAAAGGACTTTTTATTCCCCTGCCGCGCGTGGCTGCTGGTAGACACGCACATGGCTGCGTGCTGCCCATTCCTCCGCAGCGGTGCTGGAGGTGTCAGCCACCAAAACGCTGCCTCCAGGCACCCGGCTTCTACACCCCGCTGCTGGAGGGCTTGTGCTTAATTAGACTGGCTCATAAGGGTGGGGCGTTGAGTCAGAGCCTTGATCTGCTCCCAGCCAGAGATTAGCCCAGAGACCGTTCCTGTTGCATTGGGACACTTACTGGAAGGGTATCTCTTGGGCCTCTCTTGAAGAGGTGCTTATCGTTTGGCACTCTTTGGGCTGCTTAGAATTAGGCGCCCCCTTTTTTTTTTTTTTTTAATTCCCAAACGGGCAGAGTAAGAGACAGATCTGCAATGTGGAGTGAGGGGAGGTATCCATCCCGTCTCATCCCCAGCTCCTCTTTGGATCTCATCCCCTCATGGTACCTCCCTTGGCCAGCGTGAACGTGGGATACGCGTCCTTGGGCATCGGCTTGATATGTGGGATGTGGCTGATAATCCTGAGGAGGAACCAGTCGTATCATCAGTGGGGGAAAGGGCTTTGCAAAGAAGGCCTGGGAATGTCTCTTGGGAACTGGAAGCTCAGTATGTGAATAAATATTTTTGCCTGAAGATGGGAATAAGATGAAGCCCTGAAGAAATCTCTCAGCTGTTGATAATGGTTCACTGCTTGTATTGCTCGTCTAGCGAGGGAGATGCACTTAAATTTTTTAATAGTAAATGAGAAAAGATATTGATGGAGTGTCTCGGTAAGACTTCTTCCCTGTGCTAGGGGTTTGTAACTAGTAGTAGGTGAAGGCCTGAACCTGTCTGGGTTTTGTCTGGGTTTTTTTTGGAATATGGGGGGTATTTCTGGTGCTGGGTCATGGCTGCCCACCTGCCAGCAAGCAGCTTCTTTACTGCCCTGAGAGCCCCTGGTAGTGTGCAGGCTCCTGGTTTCATGTGCAACAAGCAGATGGCCATAGCTGTATCTTTGACCCTCCCAGCAGTCCTAGGGATCCTAAAGACCTGGACTTCCCGACCCCAGACAAACCCAAATCAGAGGAGAGCTCACTCCGAAGCATCGATGTGATCCCGGTATGATGAACTTTCTCTGGATCCCAGCCAGCCCCGGGAGGAAGCCCGGCGTTGGGAGGTGCGTCCAGGAGGAGCTGGTGCAAGAGCTCGGCCTCTGCTCTGAAGGCTGGAGACGGCAGTTCATGCCATCCTGCGCGTTGCTCCGCTGCTCATGTCAGAACCTTGTTAGGGTACACCCATCTTCAGTGTGATAAGGTGAGCCTGGCCTGCTTCTGATAAACAGACTCTGGATTGACGCTCTCCAGCTCACCCACAGGAAGCAGAGGGGGGCACCCTCTCCCATCTCGATGACCCACGAGGCCGGAGACAGCTCTTGGAGAAGAGGTTCCTCCTTTAAGACCCTTTCTGGAGAAGAAAATAAATATCCTATTTCAAAAGAGCTCATGAGTCATGCATACACCCGCCCTCCCGAACCGTGGGTGCCTCCGGCGGAGGTGTCATGTGAAGGCTCAGCCTTGCCAAGCCTCTGGAAACCAGGGGGAGAAGATTGAGCTCCTGCTCCGGTGTCACCTCGCCGGGCTCTTGTGTCGCGCTGCTGTGATAATGCTCTGGCGCGATCTCATCTCACCCCGACATCTGGGCGCTCAGACGGGGTCTGCGGGTCTGATCCTGTCGCTGCTCCCCCCCAGAAGAAATCCCTTTTTTTTTTTTTAGCAGAAGTGTAGAAAACCCAGCAAAGTTCCTCAAACGGGCAACAGGCAGAAGTTGTCTGTGTTAGAAATTGTTCTGCCCTTGATGAGTCAGGTCTCTGCTATTCTGGAAACCGTTAGTCCAGCACCGCCGTAGCCTGATTTTAGTTGTTTGTTGGATTGGGGGAGCGATTGCAGGTGGAGATGTTAATTGATGCCGTACTGATGCTTTTGAGATCGAGTATGTGATGAGCTGGGGGGAGGGTGGGGGGTGGGACGGCTGATCGCATGTCGATGTAGATAAGTCGGAGCTTTTCTTTGGTCTTTTTTTCACTAGTATTTGAAACGCACCACCGCCCTTGCGCGCGCAGAGGGGGAAACCCAGCTCGGGAGACATTGGCAGGGAGTGTAGGAAGCTCTGCGCGAAGGGAGAAATGAAGCTTAACCCCGGGGAGGAGGAGGAGCATCTGAAAATAAAAAGAGGGGGCTGCGAGGATGATGAGACTGGGGTGATGAGTGCTGGGGTACCAACGTGCTGGACCACCCTGGCACCTGCTGGAGTGGAGAGCAAGAATGCCACTGGCGTGTCCTTGGAAGCTGTGGTGACAGTCCCCCTGTTGGGGCCACTGCAGGGCAGCGGGAGAAGTGACACCTCCAGTGCTGCAGCCACGCAGTTACTGCTGCTCGCCGCAGGGCGAGGGGGTCGGTATTTCAGACCTGAGGCAGGAGGCTTGGGGAGCTCTCTGCCTTCAGCTTAGATCTTGCTTACTTTCCTCTGACAAAAAAATAGTGTTCTTTTCCCAGCTTTGCGTTTATCAGGCAGTTTTAGCTTTATAGGCATGGCCTGCTTCTATCCAAAACACACAGCTTGTGTGCATACTCATTTAAAATACTTTTTAAAGTGCTGTTGGGACTGTGTTTGCACAGGTATTTCGTTAAAAATGCAAATTCCGTTTTGCAAGTCTGTTCTCCTCTCCCTCTTCTCCCTCTTTCCTCCAAAGCGCCCGGGCAGGAGCTTGCAGCCGTTTGCCTTAGAGCACAGCATCCCACTTGGGAAGGCGCCTGCGAGCTTTTACAGGTGGTTACGGACTTGTTTGCACTATTGAGACAAAATGCTAAAATCTCCTTAAAGACCTCAGCCTCTCGTGCTCTGTAGCGGTTCCCTGAGGGGAATGGAAGTCCTTTGTTTCTCCCATTGAAAGTGCTCCCGTGTATCCGTCGTCTTGCCAGAGCTGTTCCCTAAGAAATCCTTACGTCTCCGGTCTCATAGTGACTTCGGAACCTTTGCTTTGAAGTTGTATGTGGAAACCCATGGCTACGGTGCAGAATCCTCAGCCAGAAACTGGGAATAAGAAAGTTGTGGCTATTTAAGAAGCTTTTTTTTATTAATTTATGCTCTTTCTCATCCTTCCTTAGAGTGTTTCTGGATCCCAGCCACTAGAGAACTTGGGTATTTCTCCTGCAAATACTCCTGAATCCTATCCCGCCAAGCCCTGTGGAGCACCAAGACCCGTCAATGGAGTTATTAACACGTAAGCTGCTTGCATATTATGGGAAGAGATTGATTTTTATGATCATAACAAAGTCCCATCGGAAACCAGACTATAGCATGCTGCTGGGTCGTAACTGGGTCGGTAACGGTGTAAATGGACTCTTCATGAAAAAAGCTTGGTAGCAGATTGTGCTTGGAAACGTTCCGGAGGAGATTGCTTGCTTGAGGTTTTCTGCTGCATTGTTTTCCTGAAAATGGTATTAAACTGAGCTGTGTTTACATGAACAAGCCCCGCAGGCAGCCGTGCGGTGAGCGTGTTCAAAACTGTTTCTTTCTGGGTATTTTTAATACACTTGCAAATTGTATGGTTCAAAGGTACTAGTGGCCCACTTGCAATTATTTTGCAGAAGTATCTGTAACCACTGGGTGGCTTTTCTGGAGATAGTGAGGCACCCAAATCCCATTCGGTTCTCCAGGTTTTGTTGAGTAAGTCTTTAAGTGGACGGATGAAAACAAGCGAAAGAAATTCTCCTGTGCTACAGGATGATTTTAGGATTGAACCACTTGAAAACCCTTGAAGGCACGGTGCTTCGAAGTTGTGGTAGTGCCTGGAGAAGCATTGCCGGCACCGGTGCAGTTGCTCAGTCCCTCGAGGAGGGAGGGATGCTGCGCCGGCACAGTGTGAGCAGGCGTAGAAAGCACTGAGCAACTAACTCATCGCTACGGCTGGAACACTGCGGGGTGTAACAGAGCCCTTTGTATGTCTGTAGCCTTTGAACTACAGAGCCTTGGACCGCAGGGCTTTAATGTTTTGCATTTATAGAAATGAAACACTTGTAAAATATACATAAAAAGGTTCGGTAGATAAGGAGGTGCGCTGGTATTTGGTAGGTGGCATGGTGTGTCGGTGCCATGGTAGGGCAGGGTTACTGCGTGTGGACGGGGAACTCCTTTGTACGCGTAACAGAAAGGGTAATGTTAACATCGCACCTTTCTGGTGTCACTGCTGAGAGTTGTTAGAGGTAGGGTTCTCAAATATTAATCAGAATCAAGTTTTACAGCTAGGTTAAATATTTTTTCTACAAAATTATACATTCTCTGGCATTTAGACTCATGAGAACCTGTTGTATTAAGACACCCTGAACTGTAATTCTGGGGGAAGCTGAGTTCCAGGATTAAAGCTGTTCAGGGCTAGAGAGGCTTTTGGGCTTGCTCTGTGTCCAGCTTTACATGCTGTTTTTTGTTCATAACCTCCAAAGGTATTTTGACAAAGGTTCAGTGGTGGGAGAGCGTGGAAAGTGACCAAAGTCAAAGCAAAAAATTAGAGTTGCCTTAATAAAAGCCATTGCCTCGTGAAACTGCAACGCTTTAAACTCGGCTTAGCGTGTTTGCTGAGGTCTGAATCGTGAACCTGGCTGGTGCTGCTGGCTGGCGTCGGGGGGTTGAATGAATAACACTTATCTCTCTTATTTTCTTCTCTTCTGGGGCAGTCTTCAGCCTGGCCTGGCAGAACATGCTCAGGGAGATGGCCAGGAAGCTGAGGAGCTCTTGCATAAAAAGCAACGGCTGAACATGGTTTCTTCATCTTCGGATGGAACATGTGTAGCAGCTCGCACTCGCCCAGTACTGAGCTGTAAGAAGCGACGGCTTGTTCGACCTAGCAGCATTATGCCCCTATCCAAAAAGGTTCGTGCTGTTTGGGTTTTGATGTAATATCTATCTATCTGTCTATCTCTCTGTATCTCTAAAGCTCCACACCAAAGAGCTGGGTGAGGTGGTGATGCATTGGTCCATTGTGCTTTTGCTCTTTGCCTGAAGAGCTCTCCCTGTCTTGGGAATGTTTGTGGATATTAAGCGGGTAAAAATAATGGAGAGGAAGAGGAGGACAGTGAGGCTTCAAAGGCTGTTGGAGAAGTTAAGGAGAAAAGAAGGGGAAGCTTTTAATTTGTTGTGAGACTTATATTAGCTGTCACTGGAGAGGGGAGATGATGAAGTCGGATGTGGGTTTTCTTTTCTAAAACCAACCAGCCTGAGGTGAACTTCAGGTTGGGCAGTTCAATACGGCACGGGCTGAGCAGTCCAAAGAAGCTCTGAAAAGTCAGGAAACCTTGACTCTGAGCACAGGCTTTAACACAGCCCCAGGAACTCGCTGCTACCTGCTCAACGAAAAACTACAGTTCTCTGACCAGACGTATGTGGGATGTCTTGCAGAAGGCCAACAGAGGTGATGGTGTTCACTTCCGCTGCTCAAATTCGGAAATCACTGAATGCCACTGGCTGTTCCTGGTTTTGTTTTCTTTTTTTAAAATTTATTTTATACTCCTGTCCCTTCTACAGAATTCAGTTCAGTGGAAATGCAGTTTTTATTGCCTGTATGAGGAAGGGCCGTGCTTAGTTCTTTTTAATTTCTCTTAGGAATGCCATAAACTGTCGCTTGGAGGATAGTTAGAAATTGAGGGAATTAGGGCCTTTTTTGTGCATGCAGCTCTCACGATTGCAGAACAGTAGATGGCAAAAATCCACTTACCTTTGAGTCAAAGTCTTTCCAAGTCAAACTTTACCACAAGGGTTTCAGGGTTTTTCGCTCTGTGGGTGTTGGAGTTTTAAAGAGAAGCTCAAAAAGCAACATTTTTCTGAGCAAAAGAGATTTTTGCTCAGCTGAGTTGGCTTTAACTGATTACTCTTTCGCAGTTTTATCTGGGGTATTTGTGGTAGAGCTCTGCAGTGACTACTTGCAAGGTCTTCAGTGCCTTGGAAGTTTATGAACTATCTCGTGGGTGACGCCGACTTGGGCACTCAGTCTTTGAAGAAGTAGCTGTTGATTCTGTGTTAGATCTTGACTGTAGTTGTCAAATACATTTGATAATCGGAGATGGTTCAGAAGAGCCGTTCCAAAGGATGGAAGGTGTGCCAGATCGCAGAGGATTTCTGTGTTATTCAAGAGAAAGCTCAGTGATGGCCAGGTCGTGGTCCACAAGTACCACGTCCAGTTGACCACACTCTCCCGTCTAGCACAAAGTGGTTGTGGATTGTTGCGACCAGAAATTACAACCAGGAGAGTTCACTGTGTCCATAGAGATTCTCCATAACTGCGCCTCCTGTTGTCCAAAATCTGAAGGCAACATCACTTGAAATTTTTAAGTTAGGAGATGTCCTGTAGGAAAGAAAAGCAGCGAAAAGGTTGAGTGGGTCTGTAGCCTGCATTGGCCTGGAAACAGGATGGGGAGGGATCCCCTGCAGCATCCCCACGCCCCAGAGTAGACTGCTTTATCCTCATACCCTGCCAGGCAGTTTAAACCTCCTTAGCCAAGCTATTGGAGTGCTTAGCTAGTCCTGTTTCTCAGACAGCAAAACCAAACAAACCAACCAAACTTTCTAATCCAAGCTGCCTCGGCTGCCGTTTAAAAGTCATTACCAGTAATCCGAGTCCTGGTGTAAACTGGTCAGCTCCCCATGTCGCTTCAGAGGCTCTCCCCGAAGTGTGGAAGTTGATGTGGTCATCCTTAATGTGGTCACCTCTACACTAAACGCGCCACGGGTCTTTCTGGTTTTGCCCATAGGACGTTATTTTTATGGATCTTGTAATTTTTTCTGTTGTTTTCCTCTCCGTTTCTTGAGCATTTCTTGAACTGAGCGCCCAAAACTGGGTGCAGCCCTCCAGCTCAGATATTCGCAATGCCGAGCGGAGCGGCAGGATTACCTCATGCGTCTTGCACAGCCGTCCTGTTTATAAAGCCCTGTGGGGTGTTAATTCTCCGTGGTGGTACGACGCTGCTGATTCATGCTCATTTTCTGATCCATAACAACCACTGGATCCTCTGGGCAGAACTGCTGCTCAGTTACCTCTTCCTCCTCTTCACTGAAGCATCTGCTTGTTGCGTTTGCCCTCAGCGAATTACATTTTATTTATTTTAGATAATTTCCAGCTCTTTCTTTCAGGTACTTGCAGCCCTTCCCAATTCTAGTGTTATTTGCTAAGGCTTAAGGATATTATCCCTTCTGCCATTCAAGTCATTAATGGAAATGTTTTGAGTAATACTAGACTCAGAACAGAGTTCCGCAGGATCCAGTTTGATACATCCTTGAATTTTGACGGGGAATCATTGGTTACTTTCTCTGTATGGGATTTACATCCAGTTCTGCATCTGCCTACAGTGGTGTCATATGAATGAAGTGTATATTACAAATCCGTGAATTGAAAGTCTGTCCTGGTTTAGGAAACGAGGTTGAAAAGGGCCCTTTTTCGCTCTGTAGAGATGTCCCTGTAAGTGGCAGCTCTTGGCATAGAGTGATGGTTCTCTGACCCATCTGAACTCAGAAAGGCTTTTTTTCCCCCCTCTCTGACAACGGAATTGTGCTGCCTCATGGTTTTTATAAATGAGGTTTCAACCTAGATAAAATTAAACCCTTTTAGTCAAATTTAGTAGCTGTTAAACTGTCTGTGCTGGTGAGCAGTAGCTTTCAGTTGTGTTTATGCAAAGTTAAAGCATCCTTTTATGAGTCCAGACTAAATGAACAGGTTTTATACAAGGTATAAGAAAAAAAAAAACCAAACCAGCCTTTAGGATGTTTTTCATGAGCTGTCAAAGGGGAAGGTGTGAAGAGAGCTCTTAGGCACGCTGACCTCTGATATGTTGACACAGTTCTCTCTCCCTTTCCCAGGTCCATCGGAATAGCCTGGCGCGATGTAGCTGTGACGTGAACCCTTCGTGTGCTCTGTGTGGCACCCGAAGCTCGACGACTCTGGAAATCCAGTATGATGCTCCTTTGCTGGAGCGCCTCTCCCAGCTGGACTCATGTATTCATCCTGTCCTGTCATTCCCAGATGGTAAGCCCAGCACCCACGAAGCTGCCAGGGGGTATTCTCAAAGTGGGTCCTGAGATGGGTTCCAAGGGATGCTTGGAGGGGATCCAGAGCCTGCTCCTCCATCCTCAGCTTCCAGAGGAAGTGCAGATCTACTTGGGTTCGACCAAGCTTGTTCGTCTGCAGGTATTTTTAGGAGCAGAGCATGTACTGGAGCAGAAGGGTCTGGGAAAGCATCGCTATGAACCTGTGCTCTGGGAGCCTGAGCTGGAGCCTCGCTCAGGGTGGAGAGACCAAGCAGAGCCTGGGAGTCTGTACGGGGAGCTGGGTCTTAGACTGGTGTCTTCATTGCTGTAAACCACTTGAGAAATACTTGCTGCCGCAGAGTTTATTCATCTGTGTAAAATTATTTGTGGACTGGTTTAAGTCACAGGAAATTTTGTTGACCTTGTAAGGAATTGTAAACGATCTTCCACGGTTCAGAGGGTACAGTAAGGAGGGATGTTCTCGTTAAGACACTCGTTTCCCTGTGTTACGGTATCAGGGTTAATCATCATTAAGAGGAATAACTAACCAACCCTGACTGTGGGGTATTCACAGATTTCGTGTGTAGGGACTTTTCCCAAGGGAAAAGAAGTAGTTTCCAGAGTTCTTCGCTTCCTGAGCTGCCAAATTAAACACAAGCCTGTTCTTTGAACAAAAACTGTTGCCGTGCGTGAGACTGGTGTCCATCTGTCATCTTCTTCCTCTGATCACAAAATACAGGACCACAAATGATAGGAACTGGCATTTTTATCAGGAGAGACCAACAGTAAATAGATCGTAGTGGTTCCTTTCCTCGGTAGGAGTGCCGGGCTGCTTGAGGTGTAGAACACCACTGGTAATGTCCCCCAGGAGGGTGTCTGTCCCTGCTTCCCATGAGGATGCAGAGTGGTTGGTCTGGGTTAAGATACTGGGCTAATGTACGTGTTTGTATCTAAATTCCAGCTTCGCACAGACCCTGTGCAACAGTAGGAAATGCACAGTGTCTGGGAACAATTAATCCGGCATCTTTTGCTAGCATTATATTTAAAACAGACTAAAATAGCAAATTGGGGCTATTTTTAAAAACTAAATCCCTCCCCCCCACACCCCCGTCTCTGTTAAGGAATGCTAAAGGGACTCAATGCACTGAACTCCTGCAGCAGAAATTTTGTTTCCTGATTTCACAGCGCTTGTAATCCTCTCTCTGTAGTGTTAAACCTAATATCCTCGGAAGCGGTGAGAAAACCTGGTTGTGTCCTATTGCAGCGTGGCCACCGGGCAAATTATCTCGTCCCACATTCGCTTTCCGTTCTCTGAGGGTCAGCTGCAGCCAGCTCGCGTGGTAAAAGATGCATTCTGGCTGCATGAGATTAAAAACTTAGTTTTTAAAACTATACGGTGTAAAGCTTAAAACACCTATATAGAAATACCCATTCCTCCCCTCCCTGCCCTGGATGAACTTTGATTATTCACTAAAGCTTAACGTAGTTTTGCTAGGGTTGATTTTTGGGGATGGGGATACTTTATCCAAAGGTAAAGCCGGGTAGCGTGTTCAAGTAGGGAAATTGCCCTGCCTGACGCTGTTAGTCTGCGTCGAGGCGTCTCCCTGCCCAGGTTGCCGGTGGGGCTCCTCCGTGATGATTTTGGGGGCACACCTTGAGAGGCAGCTGGGTCGATGGGCAGAGGCTCGGTTCAGCCTTTCTGGGGGAGGTTGTTAGATGGAGCCTGCCCTTAGTGCTGGGAGCATGTGCTGACTTTCGCTTTGAGCCTGTCTCTCCCGGGCTCCGTGGTGCCAGCAGCCGGGGAGGATCTCCGCTGCAGTTTGCCAAGGGCAAAATTGCCAGGCGCCGCAGGAGGAAAAAGATCATTTATCCTTCCGGCAAGCTGGGCACAGGCACGGCAGCTTTTAACCCCTTGCATTTGCGCTTCGTAAGCGCTTTGTCCCCTTCCTTTCGGGGCTTTTCTTTTTTCTTTTTCTTTTTTTTTTTTTTCTTCTGGTTCATCTGATTTCTCGCTGGGAATTTTCGGATGATGTAATAACCTTGGTGGGGAGGATGAGAGCCGGGGCTCCGTGAGGTTGCCATCTGCCGGTCCCCGGGAGGCCTGCACCGCTCGGCCGAGGACGAGTGACGGTGTCACTTGCTGCACAGACTCTGGTGCAACCGGTGCTGACAGCAGGGCAGTGACAAGCCAGCAAATAACTCATTTTCTGCTGACAGTGTTTTGTCCTGCATTTTCCCCCTCCCTCTGACCTGTCTCCTCCTTCTGCAGATGTGTGGGCTGCTGGGATGGGATGAATTTCCAGGAGAAAGCAAAAGATTAGCAAAGAGAAGAGGCTGTTTGCCCAAAGCCAGACCACTTCAGCACAGCGATGTTGCAGCCTCGCTGGCAACGTCCTTCAAGGACTGGCTTGGCCCCTCTCATTTCCCATTTCTTTGGGAAATGTCCCAGCAAACGGGTGGCGGTGGCCACAGAGCTGCCATGGCACTGTGAGAGCCCGTCCTTAGCAAATGGATGGGGCTAAACCAGAGCTTTAACCATCAAGGCACTCAAAAATGCTTTTTTCCTGGCTTTTTCCTGAGAGTCACGTTCCCCCTGTTAATAACAGCCGCCTCCAGCCCAGCTCTCTCCATCCCATTTGCCTGCCTGGATCTGCTGGGGCTTTCCAGTCCCTGGAATTGGTGGGGAAATTTCGCAGGGGTTCAGATTACGGCCGTTGAGACTACCAACACCATCTTGAATCTCTTCTGCTTGACCCCTGAGATTATCTAGATGCAATTTCTAAATCCCACGGCAGCTCCTAATTGCCTCCACGTCCCCTCTGCAGGGCGAGGAGCTTCATTCCTCCTGCGGGGCCTGGGAAGGTTTGTCTCTGCTTGGGGTTGCTCTGAAATCCCTGTGAAAACGTCACCTGAGTTTGAGAGATGTGGAGGGGGGACGTTTGTACCACTGATGCTCGTCTTAGTGCTTTTAACTCCTTGTTGTGGCAGGGCGAGCTTGCCGCCGGGCTGCGTGTCCTGCTGGCGAGGGGCTGCTGGTCTGTGCTGGGGGAGGAGAGCGGATGGGTGGCACGTCACCCCTCGGATGCCCATGTATAACGGTCTTACGGGTGTAGTCGGAGAAGATAAATTCACGTCTCAGTAGTTCTCCTCTTAACCCTAAAAGTTTTAAAGCTTTTCCGAACTAGCATTTTATTTTGGCCCTCAGGCATATAAAAGTGAGCTGGGTCCTGGAGGAGATTTAGGCAGCAGTATTCGGTGATCAGATGTGAGCTTTGAAGCGGAGTATGAAAACAAGGCTTATTTGTGGGATTCCTGAGGCTGGAGTAGTTTGCTACTCTGGTTCACGGTTTTTATAGTCTACCTTAGCCTATCTGCACAAGAAATACACGGAATAATCTCCTTAGTGTTCTGTCTTCCGGCTAAGGTCGGGAGTGCACGTCTGTGTGGGACTGGGGAGAAACGGAACCTGAGGAGTGCGAGCACAAGTAGCGCCTGCCGACTTTCACGGCAGTGCAGCACGCGTGTGCTCGCTGTGAGACGGCAGGAGTAAATGTACCACAGAAACTTCAGGCTCAAAATGCCTCAGTTACCCAGCTAATTACCTGGGAGTTTGCCGGCTGGCAGATGGCTGCGTGACCCGGCCCCTGCCTGGGGAGTGAGCGGCAGTTCTGCTCTGCGAGCCTCTGAGGTGTGCTCGCTTACCCAGCTCTCGTTAGGTGATTGAGGTGCCACATCAGGCACATCAACGTCATGCAGTACTTGCTTGGCTTTTGACTTGACCTGAAATGGAGGATTTAAACTGAATTTCTCTCTTCCAGCCCATTCCCTCTGTAGATTTGATGTGCTGAGATAGCTCAGGTTCTTGGAAGTCAGATCTGAGATAGCAGAATTGAGCGTGGCAGTCCAGGAGATGCCTTCAGTGGTAAAGGCACGTGGTTTTTCTGACAAAGGCTTCGTTCTCCTGCCAGGATATACTTGGGCTGTGAATCCTGTAGGAATGTCCTTCAGATTAGAAATGTTGGGTCCTAACATTGCAGGTCTTCCCTGAAAGCGAGAAGGCGTAGGGAAGCCTAGGTTTTATAGTCAGTTGGTGCCTGTATGTTTGTCCAGGGTTGTTGCTACTGGGGGGCTGGGAGAGGATGATGGCACCGCAGCTTTCTGGTGCGTAATTTACTTAATTTGACTGCCGTGTTTCCTGTCTCTCTGCAGATGTGCCGACGAGCCTGCACTTCCAGAGCATGTTGAAATCTCAGTGGCAGAACAAACCCTACGAGAAAATTAAACCTCCCAAAAAGCTCTCGCTCAAGCACAGAGCCCCCATGCCTACCAGCAGCCTGTCTGACCCTGCTCGCAAGGACCGCCACAAGCTGGTCAATTCGTTCTTCACTGCAGCCAGTAAGTGTCCTCCCTGCCTCCGCCGTGGCCAGAAACGTTGCCCCGTTTTGTACCCAACAGCCGTGCAATCTGGGAGGAGAGAGGAGGAGGATCCCCTTTAAATTCAGCTCTCAGGGATGCGGCCATGGTTCAGGCTGGTCTCAGTTCGTAGGGACCTCTTTTGACGCAGTCCGAGGTCGTGCTCAGGTGGCACGGGCAGTACTACAGCTCGTTCTGCTCTGAGCACCTCTCTCCTGCGCCCTGATGGCCTTGAGCCCGACCTGCCTGGATTTATGGAGCTGGTGAACTCTGCCCGAGCCTCCCGTGCCAACAGAAAGAGAGGTGAAAACTGGCGTTTCATAGCTCTTTCTCTGTTCCCCTCCTCAGAGCGCTCACATCAAAAAATCCAACCAGACAAGGCACACAGGCCACCTTTAGACGATTTTACGGCCGTGTCCAAGGCCGAGAGAGCGCCAGAGCGCTCGCTTGTCCAGCCTCCTGCCTATGACAAAAAGCGATTGCGAGACAGCTCATCTGAGAGGAGTGAAGGTAGGCTCCCACAGCCAGGTCTCTCGGGGGGAGCTTGGGCTTTGCTGCACATCCAGCCTCTCTCCCCCGGCTTTGGAGCAGGGGGAACGCACTGCTTCTGGGCCTTGTCGCCACCGCAGCAATGCCTCGTGTGCTCTAACTGCTTCTTCCCCCAGGGCCTCTCAGGCTGGCAGTTCTCCAGCAGAAGGTGCTTCTCTTTCATGCACAGTTCTCCTCAGCACTGGCCGTTTCTGGTGCACATGGTCCTTTTCTATCCGCCGCCGCCAACCCCCGTGGTTTCTTTGGCTAACGGCGTTCTTCGTTTTCTCCCGCCCTCCTTGTGTAGTGTTGAAGCATCACACGGACGTCGGTGGCCCAAGCTACTTGTCAGCAGCTGCGACCCCCGCACCTCACAGCCCCATAGCGCGGCAACTGTCCACCTCCTCAGAAGGCTCCGCTCCTGCCAGCACGAGTTCACAGGGCGCCTCCAGCACGGCCGTAAGTATCTCGTGCCTTTCTGGAGAGGTTTCTGAGCTCAGCTCCACCATGGGGTCTCAGCTTTCAAGCAGCTCAGGCATCTCAGGCGTGAGAGTGCTCAGTATTCCTCCCGCCATGCTGGACCCCGTGGTTCAACTGATGGGTGGCCCTCTTTTTTACTCTGACTTCGTGTCTGCTGGGGTTCCTGCATTGTCGTTGGCTGTGCAGAGAACCACCCAGCTGCATTTGGTGCCAGCTCAGTAACTGCTGGTTCCTGTTCTCAGTAGTCCCCTGGTGTTGTTTCACATCTGGGTTTTGGTTTCTGAAGTTGTCCGGGGATGCCAGGACAAGAAGCAGAAGAGCTGAGCACCAGCAGTGTGCTGCTGCTGGTACAACGGTGATTCCATCGAGGTGGCTTTCCCTTCGTGGCACTGGGCTGTAAATGGGGTTGGGGCTGAGTCACAGGGCGGCGGTGGTTGGGACCTTAACATTCACCTACACGCAAGCTTCAGCAGTTGCTTAACTCACGCTGTTCTGAGGCACACTCGGCCTCCCCAGATGCTAAAGGATAACAGGATTGGGGACCTTTGTGAAGCTGTGTCTAAAAGCCGTCAGTGAGCAGGACCGTAACTCCCTCCCGCCGTGCTCTGGGACAGATCGGTGACGCAGCTCCTCTGCCAGATGTCATCCATCCTCCCAGCTCCTGACCCACCTTAACAGAAACCCTTGATTAAAGGACTGAATTCTGCTTAAGTGTCCCAGTGAAGGACCTGGCCCCTGTCCGACCACTGCAGTTAGGAGTTTGTGCCGCAGCCAAAGCTGGATGTGACTGAGGGATCAGAGCAGAGTTCCTCAAACCCTGATGGTGAAACCAGGGTGGTTAAGTGACACCTGTCCATGGCAGGGCTGAGGGCACCACTTCCAGCTCAACCTTGTGTGCCCTTGTCCTTGCTCCCAGCTAACAAGCAACAGCTCTGGGGCTGCTGGGTCCTGGGTGGGTTCCTTCACTGTAGAGTTTGCTGTTGTGACGTCAACGAAGCCATCACAGGGTGTCTGAAGAACCCAACAAGCAGTGGTAGTTTGTCTTGAACGTGTTGGCTGTTTCGGAGAAGCAGCTATAGCACATCAAGATGATGTTTCCTTCTGCTTCACGCACACATCTTGGTCTTCTCTTGCTGCTTTTGCTGCTGCTCTTTCACAAGCAGTAGAGAAGATGAAGAGTCTTCCCTTCAGTGGCCAAGTCCTACACTGGGGGCACCTGGGGTCTGGGCTCAAGGGTCCAAGTCCTTGGTTCAAGCATCCCAGCCTGGCGCAGGTTTGCATGTGCTCCCCAACCGGTAGGTCAGGCCTCACTGTTGACAGTGACATGTTGGAATTTCCTTGCTGCCATGGCAATAGTTGTCCACCCAACTCTGTCCTCATCCGGCATGACGCGAGTCCCGGTCTCTGCCCGTGGCAGGTCCCTGGCACTTAGGTTTCCGCATCTTTTTACACTGTAAGCCACGGGGATCACGGGAGACGGAGAACATGGTAAATGGCAGGTGACCCCGTTAGGAAGACGGGCCGTTTGCCTGTTGAGCTGATCCGTGTCACTGTACCAGCAGTGCTGCTGTCACAGGTTTGGGGGAGGTTTTGGGATAGACAGATGGTAGGAGAGCACCCAGCGTTCAGCCAGGTTTAAATAGATAAGTGTGGAGCTTATTTCTGTCTTGGAAAATCTATTTCCGTCAAAAGCGTGATACAGATGGAAGCCGTTAGGCTCTTAGTACAGCTGTCAAAACCCGAGATGAACTCCTGTCTGACTGCTTCATGTTCCTCCTCTGTCACCGTGTCACCTGCGGTGGGTCCAGACCCTTGCAGGGACACGAGCTGTTTTGGAACAGGATGGTTCTTCCCTCTTTCCTGGTGGTCTCACTACTTTATTTACCTTGGCAGTAGGGAACTGGATTATATGGGGAACTTTTCTTCTTGCTGGGTCAGTTTATCAGCCAGATTGGTCTCCTGATCTCCCTGGCTGTGCAGCAGCTGGTGCCAGCGTGGAGATGGTGGCCGGAGCTCAGCAGCCCTTGTCACCTCGCTTCGGCGCCTGCAGGGCCACCGCAGCCCTTGCCCTTGTTTGTACCCTCCAAACTAAAGATTTTTGGTTGGGAAGAGGAGGCGAACACCATTCTGGTGCAAATTGCTCTTGGTTCTGGAGTCATATGAGGCCATTTCGTATGAGGCCATGTCCTTTTTCCATCAATGATTTAACATGACAAAACCTACCGCTCTTCCTCACTCGGTTCTCGTCTTACCTTCCAGCAGCCAAGGAGGAGGAGAGGTGAAAGTTCATTTGATATTAACAACATTGTCATCCCGATGTCCATCGCTGCAACGACTCGTGTGGAGAAACTGCAGTACAAAGAGATCCTCACACCCAGGTAGGTGCCTCGTCCCTGGCTCCAGCGGGGTTGTCGCATCCCAGACTTTCACTGTGTGAGTGTGTCATCAGAAGTTCAGCCTGGCCTAGGGCTTTGCTCCCGGTGGCTGCTCGTGCTTCTGAGGAAAAGGCCTTTCTTCTGCCTTGAAAGTAGGAGGAAGTTTGGAGAACTTCTGATCATACCGTTGATCCAGACTTGCCGAGTTAGGGAATATGTTGCCTGGGCGTCCCTCCTGCATGAAAGCCAGCTGCCCTGCCCAGGTCCCTGTGCAGTCTAAAGTCATCCTGGTTGTCTTCTGTCCTGCTGCAAAGCTGCTGAGTGTGTTGAGCCGAAGGTGCTGGTGGTTTCCCAGCCCTGCACGTGTCCGGACTGGACAAATGTCGTTGCCTCAGGTGGCAGTGGCCAGGAGAAGCTCTCCCATCCTGGGCAGTGGTAGGAACCAGCAGTTTTCTCTGCCCGAGCTGAGTGCAAGGAGGTGAGCTCTTGCCCGTGGTTGGCTGTTCTTGGATTAACACCATGGATGAGCTCAGTCGCTGGTTTTCCCACCCGGGTGCTCGGTGGGAGCGTGCCAACGTGCTGCAGCACTGCTGCAGCTTCTTCCTCCAAACTGCCCGGTTTCCAGTCCTCCTTTTCCCTCCCAGTTTTCCAGGTCTCTTTCCCAACTCTACCTCTTTCTTCCTCCTGGTCCTACACGCTCTTCCCAGGCCCTGTCCAGAGCGGGGCAGGGAGTCTGTTGCTGACCCAGAGGAAGAGGAGGAAATGCTGCAGCATCTGCTCTGCTTCCTCTGCCCTTGGCAGGCTTCAGCCGCGCTGCCAGACCAGCGCCGGGAGCTGGGCAGGGAGGCAAAACGGAAAGTCCACAGCGGGAGGATGCTGGTGTCCTCACCCTACATTCCTCACCCTCCCAATGTGGAGGAACATCCCCTGCCTGTCCGCTGGCACCGCGCTCGGCGGGAGCAAACAGGGAAGGGGAGAAACCGTTGTCTGATAACGCGGGAGGGATTTTGGTAGACAAATGTGGCCGCTTGGCTTAAAACTGAGCCTAAATATGTTGCTCATCGTGGCAGGCTTGGATTTTTTTCCCCTCCCAAAATACATTGTTAGTGCGTGCGGAGCTGCCCGTGCTGGGATTGACTGTCCCCTGGCGTTGTGTGTTGCAGCTGGCGTGAAGTGGATATCAGCTCTCTGAAAGCGAACCCTGATGAAGACAACGAGGAGGTAAGAAGAGGTTTCGTTGCGAGTTGATGTGGGATGGGGTTGGTAGCGACTGAAGAGCGTCCACGGAGGATGCCGGAAGCGGGTGGACACGGGGAGCTCAGCAGGGAGGTGCGGAGGTTCTTCCTTTTTTGCAGCAAAATGCACAATTGGCCTTGCAGAAACCAGCCTGGCGTTGGTTCCTTTTCAGGAAAGGCGGCGTAAGGCAGAAGTTGGATGAACTGGCTGGGTGCAGCTGAATCGGAGGTCTCATTGCTGTCAGGAGACCTCTCTGGGCAGCAGTCTTTTTATGGAATGGTCTAATCATAGAATTGTTAGGGTTGGAAGGGACCTTAAAGATCACCCAGTTCCAACCCCCTGCCCTGGGCAGGGACACCTCCTGCTAGACCAGGTTGCTCAGAGCCCCGTCCAGCCTGGCCTTGAACCCCTCCAGGGATGGGGCAGCCACAGCTTCTCTGGGCAACCTGGGCCAGGGGCTCACCACCTTCACGGCGAAGAACTTCTTCCTAACGTCCAGTCTGAATTGTCCCATCTCTAGTTTTAATCCATTCCCTCTAGTCCTACCATTACCCGACATCTTAAATAGTCCCTCCCCGGCTTTCTTGTAGGCCCCCTTAAGATACTGGTAGGCCACTCTAAGGTCTTCTCGGAGCCTTCTTTTCTCCAGACTGAACAACCCCAACTCCCTCAGTCTGTCCTCATAGGAGAGGTGCATGACCAGTCACGCTGCTCTAGTTATTATTTTAGCGAAACTGATAATGATGGTATTTCCTTAAACCTCCGTGTGAGCGCTTTCACTCTGGGATAAGTACTTCCCTTTGGTTTTCGGTTCTTAATCTCTTCCGAAGCAATGCCGACTCAGTTTAACAAGGTGCTCTCGCACTCGCTGATAGCATCTGCCTCCCTCCAGGTATAAATGTTTATTTAAATTCATGCTGTAGCTAATGCTGGAAAAACTTCACGTAGATGCGTGTTTGATAGAAGAAAGCTCTGACCGGGCCTTCTACCTTTCCCTTTCCAGATCGAGGACTTGTCTGATTCGGCCTTCACTGCTCGCCACGGCAAGTGTGAAGAGATGGAGCGAGCCCGGTGGCTCTGGAGCACGAGCATGCCCCCGCAGCGGCGGGGCAGCAGGTACGTCCTGCCGGCACCCTTCCTCGGCGCTGGCACGGGCTGTCCCGGTGCACCACCAGCGCTGGAACACAGACAGAGAGGATGCAGTGGGTTTCTCTTGGCCAACGTGTCCTTCCCAACAGAGCGGGATGCTCTGGGCAGCAGGTTGACTGATCCATAAAAACGCTTAAAAGGTGGTGTTGGGAAGTCGGATCACCGTCCACAGGAGCAGGTTGAGGAGGCCTTGCAGGAGCGGGGCGTAGTCTTCCTTAGGTGGGGTGAAGTTACCCGTTAAGTTGTGGACAACCAGCTCTTGCACCGTCTGTTTGGATTCTGCTTTCTCAAGCGCCTGCGCCTCTCTAGAAGCGCGGAGGCTGCTGCACCAGCACGAGTCCAGAGAAGAACAAAAGGGCCGAGGCGGGCATCCTTCGTGCAGGAACAAGGAACGGTGGTTGTTCTCAGCGTTACGCTGTCGGTCGCATCCCCACTCGATTGCTTCAGCAGTGCCGTTTCCCTGCTCCGTTTCTACATGTGTCCTTAGGTTCCTCTCATCACTCGGCTCCCTTTCTGCGGTGTCTTTGTGAGTGGGTGTCTAAAACCGCACACGGTTCCCAACTGTTGATCTCATCATAAACCTGCATAAGAGGAGATTCGCTCTTCTCCATTTGATTTCCGGTGCTTTGTTTGGTCTTGAACCACTCTGCGCTTGGGCAGGAACGCTTGCTGAACTACAGCTGCATGCCAACGTACGCCCGGCCGTCGTAGTCTGGTCGTGGTTTGAGTTTAGCCCTCTCGGGTGTGTGCGATCGTGCAAGGTTATTTCTGCAAAAACTTGTGCAAATGCAAAGGTGGCGTTTTGTCAAACCCTGTGCTGCTGCTGCTGCCGCCTCGGTTCATCTGCAGCTGCGTTTCCCGGTGCTGGCCGAGTGTGGGTCGTTTCTGGTGGGTTTTTGCAAACTTCTTCAGCCAGTTTCTCACGTCTGATAGCACTTCACTATAGCTTCGTTTCTCTAAAGACCCTCTTGTTAAGGATGCTGGTGGAAGATGCTGTGTTGAGGTCCTGGCTTGGTCATTGAGGTGAATTCAAACTTCAGCTCCTAGGTGTAGGAATGGTGCTGGGAAAGGACTTCCAAACATTTCTAGTCCGGCCTCCTGCAGGGCTGTTGCCAGCAGAAGAGCAAGCTCGGCCATGGTTTTGTCTGGTCATGGCGCGAATGCTTCCAAGGCTGGAGATTCCCCCAGAGCTGGGGGATCCCAGTATCCCAGTGCAGCTCCCAGCAGGGAGAGCTGGGGATGTGAGTGTCCCTGCTGCGCTGGACGCCTTCCTCGACGCGACCCAGGAGGTGGTTTGCTGCGGTTGTGCCGAGAGCGGCTTGGCCAAGGTCAGCCTGGCGATGGCCACGTCCCGAGCTCCTCCTCACCACGATCCGTGTCCGTCCCTCAGTTCCCAGCCAGGGGTTGTTCTCGGCGGCTGCTTTAGTCTTTCTTTAGAAACGGCTGGAGCCCCTCAGCGCCTGGTCACTTCTTCTTGCTGTGATCCAGCCACCGCCCTGCTCCTTGCCCGCGGAGTACCCGGTAAAGGCTGGGGTAAACTCGCTTCGTTTCCCTTAAATGTCATCGTCTTTGCAACCTCCAGCAGATCTGCTGAGCGCCGTGTGGTCTTCCTGCCCCGTGTATGTAGCAGAAGGGTTTGGTTTTTTTCCTGCAGCAGCTTCTAAATTGCAGCTTGACTCGGCACACGGGCTGCGTGTGGCTCGCTGCAGGTGTAGCTGTTTCAGTAGCCTCATTGGGGCTGGGTTTATGTGTTCCGATGAATGCTTCGGCCAAGGTAGAATTTGGAATCTGATCCTTGGGAGCCCTTGATTGCTGTCGCAGTGCATCTGGAAGAGTCGCGCACAGATACGGGGACTCCAGTCAGGTTCTCTGTTTGCTGCCCATGGGACTTTCCTCTGGAATTTGTGTAGGTGCTCAAACTTTTCTTAATTCTTGGCTTAAATCTTCTGAAGTCTAGGGGTTTGACAGCGTTCCTCCTACGCCCAACTCTTGAACATGCTGCATTTTCAGCCTTACTGATTCACTGCGCTTGGTTCTTGAACTGCCTGGTGTCACCTGGCATGTGGACGGTGGAAACACTTGGAGAAACCGAGTTTGAAGTGTCTGATTTCATGGGGTGGCTTCTCATCGTGGTATTTATGCAGCGCTCGCAGCACAGGAGATGTGTGAGACACGGAACCTTCGGAGAGCAGCGTCGGTGTGGCAAAGCTGCACCGAGACAGTGGGGATGGGGCAAAGATGAGCCTGGATGAGTTTAACCTCTGGGCTGCGGCGTTCCCTGCGTGTGTGCGCCCCAAATCCCTGCGTTCCCCACCGTAGGGCTGCTCCCAAGGAGGGATGGGATTGGGGGGTGGCATCAGATGGCAGCGAGCGGCCTGAGCCCCTGTAGCGGTGGGAGGGGGCTGGAACCAGGCTCTCAAGTGTGTTCCTATCACAGGTCTTACAGATCGACGGATGGACGGACGACCCCCCAGCTGGGGAACCCCTCGACTCCCCAACCGGCATCCCCTGACGTGGGCAGCTGCCATTCCCACTCGGAGCTGACCCACACCCACTCTCCGCGCAGCCCCATCAGCCCCGAACTGCTCTCTGCCCCCCTCACCCCCCTCTCCCGCGACTCCATGCGGCTCCTGTCCAGCGAGGACACCCGTTGCTCCACGCCCGAGGCCGGCCTTGACGAGCAGGTGGGTGCTGGCTCCCGCTGTGGCCGTTGGCTCTGGTTTTGTTCCCGGTGGTTGGCGGGAGGCTCCGAGCGCTGCCTCTGGCTGGGTCACTGCAGTGACTGCTGCAGGAAAAGGGAAATGGAGGCCCCGGAGCTGCTGGGAGGGCTGGAGCCCCTCTGCTGGGAGGACAGGCTGAGAGAGCTGGGGGGGTTCAGCCTGGAGAAGAGAAGGCTCCGCGGAGAACTTCCAGCCCCTTCCAGGCCCTAAAGGGGCTCCAGGAAAGCTGGGGAGGGACTCTGGAGCAGGGAGGGGAGCCATGGGACGAGGGGGAATGGCTTCCAACTGGAAGAGGGGAGATTTAGATGAGATATTGGGAAGAAATTGTTTGCTCTGAGGGTGCTGTGCCCCTGGCCCAGGTTGCCCAGAGAAGCTGTGGCTGCCCCATCCCTGGAGGGGTTCAAGGCCAGGTTGGACGGGGCTTGGAGCAACCTGGGCTGGTGGGAGGTGTCCCTGCCCAGGGCAGGGGGTGGCACTGGGTGGGCTTTAAGCTCCCTTCCAACCCGAACCGTTCCGTGATGCTATCAATGCGATGCTCACACTGGGCTGGTTTGTCC
This sequence comes from Stercorarius parasiticus, assembly GCA_013396915.1. Classification (NCBI taxonomy): domain Eukaryota; kingdom Metazoa; phylum Chordata; class Aves; order Charadriiformes; family Stercorariidae; genus Stercorarius; species Stercorarius parasiticus. The sequence continues at coordinate 90,597 of VWZL01003278.1, forward strand.
CCCTCGCTGTGGGGAAGCAGCTTGGAATCCTGCGTGTGGGAAATTCCCTCTGAGCACTCGGCTGGATGGGATGTAGAGCGGGTGCCGTTCGGCATCGACAGCAGGATGCTCTTCCAGCGGTTGGGTTGGTTTGGAGGCTGCCGCGTCCTCACCACATGTGCTAAAGCTTTCCGTGCCCTGTTAATGGGCTGGGCCAAGTCCGTGGCTGTCACAGCACCGTGGAGCTGCCTCCTGCTGCAGGCAGCCGGAGTCGCGCATGGAACAGGAGCAGAATAGCTTTTCCGGAGGATTTTCCATAGCCTGGTGTCTCTTCCCTTTAGGCTGTGCAGCCCTGGGAGCGACGCACCTTCCCGCTCTCGTACGATCCCAGGACAGAGTGCGAGGACCAATCTGACCCCCAGGACCGGTCGTCGCGCTGCACCCGGCGCACGTCGGGCAGTAAATCCTCCCGGGAGACCGATGGCACTTCTCCTTTGCCCAACCTGGCCAGCCTCAAGAGCCGAACCCCCCTGGTGACACCCTCCTCCTCCTCCTCCTCCTCCTCTTCCTCCGCAGCAGTTCAGCGGCCAGCGCACAGATAGAGACATACAGGAAGACATGAGCAAAACCAACACACAGAACTAACTCTTGGCATTAAAGCTTCCAAAATCTGCGTTTGATATTCAAACATCCTGCCGGGAATTTTCACAGTTTTTAGTGAATTTAAGGAGTTTAGAAACTGTTTTTTTGTTTTCTTTTCTTTTTCTTTTCTTTTTTTCTTTTCTTTTTTTTCTTTTTTTTGTTTTTTTTTTTTCTTTTTTCTTCTCCATGTCTCCTTGTCACATGAATGAGAGCCCCCGGATTCCTCCCAGCGGAGTGAAGCCTCGGGAGGGGAGCAGCCCACCAGACCCCCCCTCCCTCTTTCCTCCCCTCCCTTCTTAGCTGTATAAAACTAGAGCACAGGATTTAGCTGACTAGCAGACTTCGGGGATAGTTTTTCTCAAGCAAAAGGGTGTCTTTTTCTCTTAACCCGCTGCCCCCCCCC
>VWZL01003278.1:101931-151463 GCA_013396915.1 Stercorarius parasiticus
TCGTCTTCTCTCATCTTTGCCCGCCGTGCCCCGATCACAAGCCCTGCTTGGCCAGCGAAGCGGACACTTCGTCGGCTAGCGTGGCGAGCTGGGGGGAGTCCACCATATTGATGCTGCCAGTGGAGGAGACGTTGCTAAGGCGGCGCGGGGAGGCATCTCCAGAGATGGTGGGGGACTTGTAGACGATTTCAGCGCCGTGGTCGGTCTTGGCTTTGGCGTTCTCGCGGAAAGTCAGCTTGTGAGTCTCAATCTGCAACAAGAGGAAAGGGCGGTGAGAGGGGAGGACGCAGGATGCCAGCCAGAGAGGCTGTTTTTACCTGCAAACTGTCCACTTGGTCACCGCCGTTGTGCAGGTGGGGGGAAAGTTCAGTTCATTGGCCCGATGCCCCCAGTGCCCCCAGTCCTCAGGCACATCCCTTCCAGGAGCCCACACAGGGAACGGGCACAAGCAGAGGGGATGGCAGGGCTGGAGCACCTCGGGATTCCGCCAAATCCTTCCCAAGCACCCAGGCCCAGTGTGGTGGTGGGTCCCAGGCACAGGACTTGTCTGGCACAACCCGGGCTGCTCCCACTCCCCCGGCAGAGATTTACGGAGGGGGTGGGATCCCCATATGGCACGTAAGGCTGCCCCTTAACCCACGGCCCAGCTGGGCACAAACTACTGCTCCCACGAGCCAAATCCCTCTCTCCCAGCGAGCGCGAGGGCCGGGGAGGGGAGGTGAAGTGGATCGGGTTTGCTACTTACTGGTGCCCTCCCCAGCCGAGTGCAAGGCTGGGAGCTGGCTCTCCGGGGGGGTGGGTGGCTCCAGCACCAGGGACTGGAGCCCAGCAGGGTCTGGGCTCGGGGTCCGAGCAGCCTGGGGACGGGTCTTGTCTTCCTTGCCTTTCTCTCTCTACAGGTGAAGAAACCCGCCCAGGGCGGTAGGGTGCAAAAAACGCATCAGCAACAAAAACCAAGATCCAATAGATGTTAACCAGAAGGAAAAAGACAAAAAAAAAAAATAAAGAAAAGAAATAGAAAATTGTGGAGAAAAAGATCTGAAAAACAGGGCCATTCACTGACTCATAGGAAGAACAGCGGCTGCCTTTGGAGACGGGGAGGAAAGCCTTCCGTGTGCCACAGAGAGCAGGTGCTGCTGGCACAGGTACTTTGGCAGAGCACAGAGCACTCCAGCTTCCCACAGGAGACCCAATGAAAGAGTGGCACATTCAGCCTGAAAAGCTGTGGACTAAGCGTCCAAACCTGCATCTTCTGTGTAGCAAAGCAAGGAGAGAATTAGGGACATGGGAAAAGCTGGGGAAGGCGCAGTGGCGCTGCCCACAGCCGCTCTACATGGAGGGTTGATGGGCTCAACTGTGCCCTTTTCCCTCCCTGCAAACAGAGCGTCCCACCTCAGAGCAGCACTGCCCGAGGATGGTCCCTGGTGCCAAGGTGTGAATGGGAATGGGCTGGACGAGGAAAGCAATCTGAGGCAGCATCTGAACCCCAGTTACACCGACAACCTCCTCCAGGTGTGGATTTAGGAAGGGTATGGGCAAGTGCCACGCAGGAAGGCTGAGGCAGGGGATGTGGCTGCTGGGTCACACCCTTGTAAATAAATTCCTCCTCCAAAGGGCAAGTTCTTCAAACTATGGCCCAGTGAATGTGCCAGGATATGAAAGAATCATCGCTGGAATCTTAAAAACGATGAAAACGGGCTTAGTGAAGCACAGGGCAGTCTGATGCGTAGCAGCAGCGAGAGAAGGGTAAGGAAGTCAAGCGATCCCTCAGTCACAGGCCAGCGCACCGCTGGGAGATGAAGAGCTGGGAGGTGCACAGAGAAAACGTGGCCAAGAACAAAGTGCCAAAATACAGGAGCCGAAACAGAATTTTCCCCTCCCATTGAGAAAAAAAGTGTTTGAAAACCAAGCAAGATAAAAACCACTTTTCCCCGGAGAAATTCAACCATGCATATCACCAGGCTGGAGTCTCAACTCTGTGCTTACCTGAGCTCCCTCCTCCCCTGCCTGCAAGGGACCTGGCTGTCCTTGAAGTGAGGTTGTTGGTGGTGTTTTACTTAGCTAAAACTTACTGTGAAGTCACCATCAAAGCCTCCAGCAGGAACAGCTCACCCCAAGTTCAATATTTCACCCGATCGTCTTTTGTCTTTCAATTTAAGTCCCCCCAAACGCACACCACTCCCTACAGAGTCCTCGGCCAGTCTCAGCTGCGAGACTGAGACTCGAAGGAGGAGGAGATCACCTTTCTTCTGAAGTAACAGCCTACTGCAGAGTCACCTTTTCTAAATAAAGCTAAGCCTTTAATGCTCCACTTTCACCGGGGAACCAACACCTATGCGGCACCCTGAGCTTTGTGCCACACCACTGGGAGTAACTGGCAACACAGTGTGCAAAAGCAGTTGCTGACGGTAGCACCCCTTCATGTGAAAGGTTTGAGACACAAACGTGTTTCTGCACAAACTTCAGAGAACAGCAGAAAGAGCAGGAAACTACAGGAAAGGATATCACTTACATTCACACTCATTCAGGTGGCCCCGGGCCAGAACGGGGACAGACTGCCAGCCTTGCAGCTCTGCCACAGCTGTGCTCCAGCAAATGTCCTCCAGGTTGGCAAATGCAGGCCAGGAGCCTCCGGCCCTGCCCGCCTGCAGCGAGCCGCTGGCAGGAAGGCAAGCTGGCTGCTTGGGCAGGGCGCTTTTTGTCCTCTGAAGGACAAGTGCGCACAGCCCACCCCCACGCTAGATGACGGGCAGCACATCATTTCAAGCGCTGGGGAAGAAGTGCTGCCTGGTAAGCAGAGAGGAGAGGCCACGTGGTCTAAAGACGAGCTGGGTGAGCAGGACCTTCTCCGAGTCCAGACTTCAACCGCTCTTTGCTTGCACGCCTGCTCCCAGGGCAGACAGACACTCGCAGCAGAACAGCCTGCCTGTTCTTGACCCAGTGCCCCTTTACCTTTTTATTTCCTCCTCCAGGGACGTGGCTGATGTTATCTAAGGACCCGATTTTCGATTGCACCTTATCTTTGAAGTCCAGTTTCTCAGATTTCACCTCCACCTGGCCACCGCCTGGAAGGGAAGAGCATGAGCTGGGTTAGTTCCTGTGCCAGCCAGGGCAGGCTGGAGAGAAAGCACTGAGGTCAGAGCTGCCGCTCCGAGGCGCCTCAACCAAAGCACTCAGAGGCTGAGCAGAGGGCAAGGACCAGGAAAACAGCAGCAAGAGGGACCCAGTGGTGATCTAGGAGTCATGGCAAATTGGAACCAGGGTAAAGAGACTTTCCAAAGGATGCTGTGCAGAGCTGACATACAACCCAGTGTTTACAGAACCAAGAGCAGGGAGCTAGCCTTACTCACCTGAACACCAACACTCCTCCCTATTTATTCCTAAATGCTTCCCATTTACAGTGATCTGTTGGCACAGACAATTGTGTTCATGGATCGCACCAGCTCCCTGCCCTACTGCCGAGTGGTCAGGCAGACTGGAGCGGGTCTGGCAGTGACGGAGCTGGGAACAGTGTCCAGCACCCCAGGGCTCACTCTGATGCTCCGGGCACTGATCCACATGCCTCCCCTCGCTCCCTGCACTACCCCAACCTTCTCCCCGTCTCCAGATGCACACCACAACGCAGCCTGCGAGCTCCCAAGGACCAGTACCCGGTGCTGCTGGGTGCCGCGGAGTCAAAGGGTACCTGGTTTGTGATGGATGTTGCCCAGGGAACCGCATTTGGACGTCACGTGGCTCAGGTCGACTGGCTTGTAAACGATTTGAACCTGTCCATACGAAAAAGGAAAAGGCAATGAGCTTATTGCCACCACGGGCAACCTGGGGAGGGGGAGGCACAACACACACCGGCACCTGATCTGGATTCAAGGGAAAGGACAGCTTAAACCCCAGTAAGATTAATAATACAAAAGAAACTGTCATCAGAAATGGGAGATCATTAATGCCCATGTGCAGTAGCCTCTCTTAACATGTCAGCATGCACAAGATCACCTCTCCACAGAGGGGGGAAGTAGAGGCAATTTTAAAGTGCTTAAGTGAGAGAGAAAGTGGAGTGGTAATTAATTAAGATTTGCATACACATCATCCAAAAGGAGGAGATATACCAGAGAGAAAACGTAAAAAATAAATACCTTTTTTGGTGTAAAACATAAAGCTTATGTCCACAAAAACTGAAAGAACAGAAATGATCAATGTGCACAGAACTTTTAAAAGAGTGACCAAAATATGCATTTCTGAAAAATGCTGTAACGGAAATAAGGGTTAAAAAAAACAAAAGCAAAGTCTAAATAGCTGGCAGGAGTTTACATAATATAAATTAAAATGGCAATTACAATATATTGAACTGGAACATATTCATGATATTATGCTGTGTTTTTCATTTGTTTTACCCATTACGTCTCTGAACATGGGCTCCAGCAATTCCACTTAAACCACCCCATTCCAAGACCAGCCTCGGCACCATGGCATGCCTGGGCATGGGGCCGGCGGCCTCTTGCGCACGGACAATCGGGTTACACGAGACGCACACACAAGGAATGGTTAACATGGAGCTCTTTAGTGGTTACGTTAGCGGTTAAACACCACACTGGAAAACACCAATGACTGGAGAGGTCTGGGACCATCAGGTGTGTCGGGGACGGCAAACCACAACACATACACACCAGCTACATCAGGAGCAGGAGACAAGGGGGTGAGAAAACATCCCCATACCCCTAGAAGTTACCTTGGACTCTGGTTTTGGACTCACACCTGTGTGTGAATCGGCTATTGCTATAGTTAGTGGGGCTGTGCAGGAAAAATTGGATCATCAACACCTCAAGGTTGGTTCCTACTCATTGGGAAGTGTCTGGCTCTCAGTAATAGCCTGGATTTCAAGGGGAGTGTTTCCACCAAGTACCACAGTGGGTGTGCTGCTCTCACAGCTCTCGGGAAGGATGTGCCAGCACCAAAGGGACCTTTGCAGAGGCCAGGCAGCCTCTGGACTAACGTGGCCAAAAGCCAGCACAAAGGATTCACCGTAGCTGCTGCTCTCCATCGCACCTGAGCACCCTGTGCTGCCTCAAAAGCCCTGGGGTGAAGGTGCATCCTTCCATTCCCGTGTTGGCCCCATGTCCACCGGCCCCATCACCCTCAGAGCTCGGTGTTGGACTGTGGTTGTGCACACCACTGAGAAACACTCCCCCCTCCACCGTGCAGCCAGGAAAAGGAGGGGGGAACAGACGTTCGGTGCCACCGTCCCACCAGCTCTGATGCTCATGCATACCAAAAGGCACATTTGACAGAGAGTGGAGACAGAGAGAGGGGAGAAAAGCAACCCTAGGGTTTGGGAGCACACTGCACGCAGAGACATGAAGACAGCATTGGGGAAAGATCACACATTTAATGCACTGGGCAGGAAGAGAGCTAGATTCAGTCGGAAGGCAGGGAACAGACCCCAAAAGGACAGCTGGTGCCTTTCTAATCCCAGCCATGACCCTGAAGGGCCTGTGAGCAATTCGGGCACCACTGGGACTTGGGACTGAAAGACCTCCCATTTCCAGAGCAAGCAATCAGCAATTGAAACACTTTCTGCTCTCATTCCAGTTCCCTTCTTTTACAGGCAGGACTCCATTAACACTTCCCATCCTGCTGGGGAGCAGAGAAGGGTCCTCCCCATTTTAGCAAGGAAGGAAAAGGGGCACAGAGTTGCTTGCCCAGGAAGCCAGTGCCAGAAACCTGGGGATCCCACCTCTCAGCACCAGCAACGCTTAAGTCAACTTTTGCCTAACAAATCACCTTGTCACGAGCATCAACTGGCTTTAAAAAAAAAAAAAGGTACGAACCCCACGTTACTGTAGCAAGAGTTCATTCCTCTTGAAGCAGCAATGGCTGGGCAGGCAGTCACCGCTGACAGTGTCATGGAGGATTAAGACATGATGGCCATTGAATGCTGGTGGTGTCTTGTTGCCCCTCCATCAGAGGAGCCCCAAGGCACAGCTCTGCTGCCAGTAAGCCATGCCACGCTCTGGCCATGTCAGCACAGCGCTTCGCTCCGAGCGCCTGCACCCAGAGCTAGGCTGCTGCTTTCCGTGTTAACACAGCCAGGCAGCGATCACACAATTTTCACTGCTGGCAGAGCCCGGGGAGGGGGCCGGGGGGGGGATGACAACCTCCAGCCAAAAATCCAGATAATTCTTAACCCACTGCAAACGCTTGCCCATGGTGTGAGCTCTCAGTGCAGAAACGGATGAGCTCACCACCCTGTGCTGAAGCTAATTACCAGCCACAGCACAGATGATTCATGACGAACACTAATTCCTGGTGTTAACAAGTGGTCCACCACGCACCAGGCAGTCCAGCCAGTGCAGGACCCTGGGGTAAGAAAAAGCAGAACAAGCATGGAACCTGCTTCACAGAGGTCTGACCTCCGCAAAGCAGTTCCTCTGGCCCGTTAAATAAAAGCAGAATGACATCAAATTTAAGACAGAGGTTGCAAACCCAGTTATGTCCCAGTGCTTACATGCCAAGCCCTCTGCAATGCTCAGTTTCTCAGGGAGGGCGTCCACAGAGATCAAAAACAGCATACACAAAAAAATAATCCATCGGCAACATCTGAGGGGCACTAGATAGCTTCCTCAGATGGCCACAGACCAGGCAACCACAGACCCTGGGTCACACTGTTTGGGGTCTCAGTGATGCTCCTTCCTTGGTTTGTCATCTTTCCTGGACCCAAACTCTGTCTCCAGAGAGACTGGGGTAAATCCGCCAATCTCTGTGGAGTTTCTCTAGGTTTCTGGCACAGTAACTGAAAGCTGAGTCTGGCTATTTAACTGGCATGGCTGGAAATGCCAGCATCCAAATCAATTCACTCAATATTACTTTAGGCTCAGCCTCCCTGGGCACTGCCGGACACATTCGTTCGCAAGGAGAAGCTGCATGGAACATACTTGCCTGATGGGAATGGGCAGGAACCTGCGCTTTCACATGTTTTGCAGAGTCATGTGCAATTTAGCAGTACATTAAGCAACCAGGACTGCATTTGCTTTTAAATCTATCCACCTACTACATCAACAACTACGTCACTGTCTGCTAGAGGCCACCCGTCCTGCAGACAATGAGGCATTAAGCCTTCCAAGTAGTGTAAAACCTTTTGGTTAACGGGATGTTTTGTTACAGACATGGTTTCTACACGGGTCAGTTAGTTCTGTCCATGTCAGGCACGTACAGGACTTGTTAGGGTTCATCTAACCATGTCTTTTGGGTTAATGGGGTTAAATGACAGCACGTCACCAATCGCTATCTGATAGCAGGGTCGCTGCAGATAGCATTGGCGATTTAGTGTATACAACATGCCACTAATAATAAGGATTATTACAGTGCATTCAAAGTGTGAAGGTACTCACACTGCCTCCTCCCGGGATGTGTTTGATATTATCCTTTGAGCCACACCTGGATTGAACGCTGCTAAAGTCCAACTTCTTATTAACAATCTGCACCTTTGGTAGCCAGAAAAGAGTCATTGCACGTCACCAATAGCTATCTGATGGCAGGGTCGCTGCAGATAGCATTGGCGATTTAGTGTATACAACATGCCACTAATAATAAGGATTATTACAGTGCATTCAAAGTGTGAAGGTACTCACACTGCCTCCTCCCGGGATGTGTTTGATATTATCCTTTGAGCCACACCTGGATTGAACGCTGCTAAAGTCCAACTTCTTATTAACAATCTGCACCTTTGGTAGCCAGAAAAGAGTCATTGCACGTCACCAATAGCTATCTGATGGCAGGGTCGCTGCAGATAGCATTGGCGGTTTAGTGTATACAACATGCCACTTATAATAAGAAGTATTATAGTGCATTGAAAGTGTGAAGGTACTCACACTGCCTCCTCCTGGGATGTGTTTGATATTATCCTTTGAGCCACACTTGGATTGAACGCTGCTAAAGTCCAGCTTCTTATTAATAATCTGCACCTTTGGTAGCCAGAAAAGAGCGTGAGAAACAACATGACCATCTGCAGCTTGACCATGCGTTATATCACTAAAACCAGGAACCTGCCTTCTAGTGCCAAGAGCAAAGGAGAACCTCTGGCTTGCCACTTAGATTTGTCTACTCATGGGTTGGAAACTGAAGATGGAGGTGGGCAGGTTACAGCTAGAGAGAGGATACATCTGGCTAGCAAAGCAGCCCTGGTTTCCAGGACAGAGACACTAACAAAGAAGCAAGCTAACTCCATTTTCTTTCATTGAACAAAATGGGGAACTTGCTGGGCAGCAAACATGCTGGAAGGCACCAGCGCTCTGGACTCAGCTTCTGCAGAGCCAGGGGAAGGAGGAAGGATGGAGCTGAGAGAAAAATGCCTGCTCAGCCCCATCTCCTGTGCCAGGGAACATGCCCCTTCTCTAGGACAGAGAGACGTGGCCTCAGCAGCTTGAGCAAACTGGGCAAACGGGAGCAGCTGGCCGGGGCAGCAGGCTGGAGAGCAGAGTTGTGTCCAGCACGGTCTGGGAGAGGATGCCTGAGCTCTGTGCTGTGCAGGGCTCAAACTCCCTCTACAGTTACAAAGAGAAAAAAGCAAATGCTGCCAGGGATGCAGTCCCACGCCTGCAGTCCCATGCCTGCAGTTTTCTTAACTCCTGTATAGATGAGATGAAAGGGACAGCACAGACAACCCCCAAAGGCAGCAGCTCTATTGCGTATCCCTAACACCATCTCGGGTGTGAGAGAGGATGGAAATGGCTTTGTCCCACAGGGGAACCACATACCATGCTAACTTCACTCTCCAGTCTCAAGGCCTGTATGCCCTCTCCTCCCACACACAAATTTTTGTACTAATTAAGCAAGCTGTTTCCCTTTAGGCCTTGTTTTCCCTATTTGGGTTTCATAAGGGCAGCTATGCTGGAGTATAGGAGCAGCTGTTCCAGGCAAGACAATGACGAAGATAGTCCGCGCTCCTTCCCCTACATGGTCGGGATTGGCTTTACAACCTATGCAAGTATAAACCAGAGGTAAATGCAGGTGAAAACCAGCAGGCACAGAGGCCTGTGCTCCCTCAGGAGAAAGCCTGTTTGAAGCACAACCCTCACGAGAGGAAAAGAGACACAGCATCCTGCAAGAGAGCAGCGTCACAGTCCCTAGATACAGTCCCTAGAATGTGTGTGCCACAAAGCTGTCTGAGCAGGGAACCTCACTCTCTGTTTCAGCATGTCCCCAGCCTGCTGCTGCTGCAAGGAGAGCTCCTCGCTATACCCCGGTTCTTTAGCATGAGAAGCACCAAGGCTGACACGCACCTCCAGCATCATTTTCCAAGTTCACATCAAGTAATCCTGCAAAGCAGGACCCAGTTCTGCAAAGCCTGGTCCAGCCAGAGCACTAGTCAGTGATCCAGCCACAACAAAAGTGGTGAGCCACTGCAGAAATACTGGAAGAGATGTGGCCTGGCTGACTCTTGGCATGTGTGCCCCATGTACTTTTCCTTCCCTAGGCTGGGGGGCCCGAAATCTGTGTGGAGAGCTGACTCCAGACCCATCTTCTGGCCACCCTAAAATCAAACTTGTGGGATCAGACCCTTCTGCTCCAGCTGCAACCATTCTGCTAAGAGCAGCCTCGTGTCCTACAAACTCCCCAACAGAGCATCCAGCCATTCTCCCCTGCAAAGAGCAATGAATTGTCCCAAATTCAGCTGTTCTTACTCTTTCAGTGACAACAATAAACATGTTGCCTGACAGAGAAGCGGACAGAGGAAAAAAAAAACAAAACTCAACTCATAAAAGCTGGATTAAAAAGAATAAGCAAACAATTTAACCAATTTACAATAAATAGAAGTTTCTTTCCAAAATCCCTGAAAAGCGGTGTTTTGCAGGGGTGGCAGGAAAACCTTGTGCTAAGTGGGCAGGAGGACTGAGGTCCCAGGACACAGGCAGCTGGAAGGACACATGCTGCTCTGCTCAAGACCAATGGCCAGAGCAGCCCTGCCCAGGTTCCAGAGCCCTGGACTGCAGTAGAAAGGAAAACGTGCATTGTCCAGTAAATCACCAGCCATGGTGAAAAATGCACATAAGGAAATGACAAAGCACGCTTCTATTTAAGATGGTGAAGAGAAGCCATCGCAAAGCCTCCCCCCATGCCAAAGCCAAACATTCGGAGCCACAGGGTTACCCAGTCGCATAAAATGACATGCACTGGACTCAGAGAAAGATTTATCATGGCTCTGTTGCATTAGCAGCCACAGAGCAAGGTCTACAAGGCGGTGTTCACCCCCCGGGGCAGGCAAACAAAGGCACACGAGGACTCCTGACTGCACCAGCCATCAGACGTGCAGTTCTGTCATTTAACATCTGTATAAGAGACACCAGACCATCACCAGTCAGAGCCCATCACCGTGAGCTTTCATGTCTCCACCCATGCAGCAAGAAGGATTTTATAAAAGCCTCAGGACACGGCCACACGGTGCAATGGAGCAGTGCAGAGAGGCTCAGATGGGTGCTGAGCAGCCAACCCCACAGCTGGAGCTGTGTAACCGCACACTGCTGCTCTCGGGACTGCATGGATGAATTAGCCCACACCACTCCCTCACCCAAACCCTCCTCTGCTGGGCTTGCAAAATTTAGCACAAGACCCTGGTTCCCAAGCACTTGGGAGCATGAAGTTCACTTTGCTGCTCATGAAACTGCCTCTCTGGGAGCGAGAAGTACCAGTGGTTGAAATAGTGCCACCAGCTCTGGCCGTGCCACACTGCATCATGTAGCAAGACAGCGCCTGATGGCAAAACACAATCCAAAACCTTGCCAACACAGTTGGATCCAAAATCACAATGTTCTGAAAAACACGGGACCTTCACAGGGAGGAGACCATCCTGTCTGCTCGCTAATGGAAGACATGGAGGCAGCGTTGAAAGGACTGCTCCAGATCACACAGTATAGGATTCAGAAACACAACCCTGATCTTGTGACTCTTCAGGGCTGCGGGTCACAATTTGCTCTCCCTAACTGGACACCAGGAGGGAATGTCATTCCCCTGGCAGCCAGTCTGTACACTGATGTCCCACTCCATCGTCACATCACAAGCTCTCTGCAGTCCTCTCTGTGGGACAGCTCTACTGCACTAAGCCAGGCAAGCAATTTCAGGACGAGCACCCCACCCAATCAGCCCAAAAAACTCCAAAATCAGCATCAGGCTGGAGATAAGCTGAAGCATGGCTGCTCACTCCGGCCCCAGCTCGGCTGCTCTCCCTTCCCAGATGCTGTCGCTAGAGACAGGCCCCTGGAAAGCAGAGCCCACGTTTACCTTGCCACCTCCGGGCTGGTGCTTCAGGTTTTCAGTTGAGCCAATTTTGGACTTCACATTTTTCAGATCAGGCATGGGTGCAGCTGACGGCTGTATGCGGCTCTTGGCAGATGCAGGAGATTTCGGTGGTGTGCGAACCACTGCCACCTTCTTGGGCTCCCTGGCTGGTGGGGTGGGCAGAGAGGGAGTGCGGGAACGGCTGCCTGGAGTCCCGGGGGAGCCGGGACTGCTGTAACCGCTTCTGTCTCCAGACTTTGGCTGCTCACCTGAAGTTCACAGAGGGAGGCAAGCACAGGATAAGTAATCTAGGTATGCAACCCCTTCCCCACTCACTGCCTTCCTCTATGGGGCTAATCTATCTCGTCCCAGGGCCCACCCACTGCTCCTAGTGAAGACCATCAGCAGGGCGGAGATGGCTGCACTTTCTTCTAATTCATTTTGAAGTGAAAACTGCGATTAAAGGCAATTTTCTAGTATCTCAGAAGGAAGATGGTCTTCATTATCTGGACTAATGGTAAGACTCCCCACCCAAGTGTAACACTAGCATGCATGACAAATTACAGACAAAAGGCGCTCAAACAAAACCACTTTTCTATTAGAAATTTGGAAGCATTTTTACAAAATTATTTTATGCAATTAAATAAGGCTGATCACTGAGCAGCTTAGAAGCGTCCCCAGCCTGAAAAGAAATGAAGAAAAGAAAACCCTTATACATCACCTTTCTCAGACTTTGCTGCTGCAGGAGGTGGTTTTTTCTGCTCCTTTCTGCCTGTTTAATGAATGAGAAAGATGCTTAAACATAATAAAGCTGGAAATTTAATTGGTTTAAGATTTTATGCAGCTCTGGTTAAGTATGAAATAGATACATATCCAGTGAAATGCACTGTTTTAATGGAAATTTACAATGCCTGATGCTTTCTGGTGTTTTCTTCTCTGAAAATAATGGGCTAATCTCCATTCCTGCAATCGAAGAATTGATCCTCTTGCCTCTGGTCTTTGTGAAATATTGTCAAAAGAAAAGGAATAGATGGATTAAAAAAATGAAGCTGCCTAAATCTTCCAAATTGGAGGAAATTCCAAAGGGATAAAGCAAGCGCCCTCTTCTACACACTGGCAACTACATGAACGGAGCAGCTAAAGCAGCATCCAGAAAGGCTCACTTCAGAGGAATCGTCCCCAGCTCTGCACCCACAGTCCCATGACAAGGCTGAGCAGCCCCAAATCACCACGCAGCCCCTCAACCTGCTGGCTGTGCTCTTGCTGTGCAATGACCCCAGCCTGCACTGGGGCAAATTTGTTCACTACCTGCAAATAATTTCGTAGAGGAGCTGGGAGCACCATCAAAGCAGAGCCTCTAGAGCCAGAGACAGCACGGGAGGGCAGCAACATGCCGCTCTCGCCATCACCTACCGGAGCTGGGAGGTGTCTTGGGGGCCGTGGGTGTCTTTGCTGGGATGCGCGTGGCATTGGTTGAGTTCCTCTGAGCCTGCCCGGCTGCAGATCGCGGTGTAGCCGTCTTCGTGCCACCTCTCATCTCCGGGCCCTGGGGATGCAAGGGGGAAAGGTTGATGCAGGGGGGATCTCCCTGGTGATGGGCTATCACCCCTCATGGATCAGAGCCACACGAGACCCTCCTGCTTCTGACCCTGACAGCCCACAGGAGCTCCCACAGGTTTCCCCTCACACAGGCAAATCCGCAATGTGCCTGTTCACATCCCATTTCCCATCCTCTGTCTGTTCTCCAAATTCCATCTCGTTTCCCCTGTCCTGGTAAGAATTTGTACAGAAGATAAATAAATCCATGGACTAGACCAGAGGCTCCATTCAGGAGTACAGTGCCAGACTCCAAACACAAAGAAGCACCTCCTTTATCCCCACCTGTAATACACTACTGTAACATGTACACAATCTGTAATGGCGTGTAAACAGCAATATGCTATGTATTGTCTTCTGATCCTGCAGAAAAACCTCCCCAAATCTATAAACTAACACATCCTCTTTCTGATGAGTTTCTAACGCTGGTCCGTGTACAAATGCTCACGAAAAACACGCAAGTGACAATTTACATGCTAACTGGTCCCAAGGCAGCAGAGAACCAGAGCAGAGCCATCACAATCCCTATCGCAGTAAAACCATATCCCATTATCTGCAACCTGCAATCTCTGCTTTTCCCATCACCGCGGGTGTATTTGTATGACTAAACACCATAAAGGGAAACTCCAAGCTACTTTTTACATTGCAGAATAACCACGGATGTGCGTGCATTTCCTATTCTCTGCGTAGCACCTGGCAGATCTGGCTCTGGCGCATTTCAAATACATCTATTGTTTACAGCCAACGCATCCATAAAACACAGCATAAAGCTGCAAAACAAAGAAGAGCATAAAGAGACCTGGAAATGCCTCAGAGAGACCAGGTAGCACCTGGCAGCAATGAGCTATTTTTGCTGTATCGCAGAGCAAGGTGCCTCCATGCTGGTGAGATGGACCCAGCTGCTTCAAACACCAAAACTGGAGCCAAGTCTGGCCACAGCCACTAGAAGGTGAAGGGGAAGCACATCCCACTCTCTCCACTGAACAGGACATGGAGAAGCTGCCCAGCCAGGCACTGCCAGACCTGTCAGGAATGCTTTAAAGTATTCCCCAAGGCAGCTTTGCCTCTCTCACATCCCATTTCCTTACCTTGGCTTTCATTTCTTGCGTTCCTGAACTGGCAGGTCGGGATGTGACAGAAGAGACTCGTTTAGAGGTGGAAGCAGGGCTGGAGGGTGTTTTCGAAGGGGTTGTGCTAGAGGAGGTGTGTCGCTGGGGGGGGATGGAGGGTCTAGCGCCTGGGGGTTTGGCAGTGGAAGGTGAGGATTTCTTAAACATGGAAAAAAAATAAAATTGGAACAAAAGAAATCAGTATGGATGGGAAACAGAAGGGGATCACTAACACGAACTAGGATTAGAAGGTGCAATATTGAACTGGGTGTGGGACAGGCGATGGCTGGTCCTGCCTTCTCCCTGCAGCACAGAGCTGGGCAAGAGCTGCGGGGCCCGGGGTCCCATGGCTGCACTGGCAGATAGGGGATATCTCAGCTCCTTATCTCCCATACAACGTAGGACCACCCGAACCCCTTTCTGGGGGTGTGTCACCCCCATGACAGCCTGCCCCTGCCACTGCCCTCCACACCAGGGGCACGTTTTACCATTTGAACTGCTCTATTTACTCCCAAACTCTCTGTCTGCTCTGCCAGCAAAGACGCTGCAGGTACAGCACTATCAACACCAGGATTTCTGGGAGATGCAGATGACCACTCCCAGATCCCCCAAACCCACCATATCTGCTTTATCAATAATGGATCACTGGCTTTTATCCAGACTATTGCTTGGTATTGTGTCAAATGTCTAGCCTGATACAACCCTCCAAACCTCCTGCCAAACCTCCCTAGAGAAAGACCCAATTTCACATTGTTTGAATATAACTATATTTTCTCATCTTTAATTCTTCACCAACGGAACTGCCCGTCAGCTTGTCCATTATCTCACCCAGGCACTAGCCAGGGTAATGGCCAGCTGAGCTAAACCTCCTCCAAATGAGCAGTGTGACAGATACCTTTAAACTTCTGGAATTTACTCGCTATTAAACTCTGTTCCTCCCCCAGAACACAGCATCTGCAAGGCCTAGATTATTTAATTTTTTTCATCACAGGTTTTGTTCTTTTCACTGTTACAGTGCTTATCCCCAGTACAGCCCAACGCAGTTTTGAGTTTGCTTTTGCACTGGTTTGCCACAGCAAAGCCAGCCGGCTGCTTTCTAGTCTCAGGCTGAGAAAATGATCTCTCTAACCACCCACCCAACCCCATGAGCCACATGTTTGGTTTAGATTTGGTTTGCTTCCTCGCCCTCAAAGATCACCATGGATTGCACCATCCAAACCAGGGTGAGGGAAGACAAAAATAAAAACACTCTTGAAATATAGATGGAAGAATGGAAGGTGATGGCAAGGATTCCTAAGAGGCACAACTGCAGTCCAGGAGAGCAGGAGAGGGAGTTGGGAACATGCACAGCACTTAGTGGGTTGACGTTACCTCTGGTTTTGTTTTTTAGCTTACCTTCAGTTTCTTTTCCTCAGCTTCAGTCCCTTCCTTGTCTTTGCTGTCAATACGACCTGAGAAATGGAAACACACAGTTACACTTCTTGGGACTGGTCAGTAAACTCTAGGGAGATGTCAATGCCTGCGCTACAGCAACATGCATGCTGGGTGGGTGTTCCATGTTCCTGCTCTCCTTTAAATTAAATCCTACTCTTAGAAATATTACAAAGTCACCCATTTCTTGCAGAAATACTTTCACATCGTAAAGACATTCTTTCTGATTTAACAGAGTATCCTGTGCATAGGCAACAGCGCATTAGTCATCACTGGAGCATCAGACACACGCAACAAGGTCTGTATGAGACCATTTCGCCCAGATTTACACCCAGTTCCAGTGGCATCTGTTCAGTTCAGGACAGAACAGTTCTCTTGAATCCTAAACATCAATCTCCCTCTCTAAAACACCCATGGGTTCTACCAACCATATATGTAAAGATTAAAATTGAAGGATGCCCCGATCCTAGGAGCACCAGGTTGCCCATGATCTCATTTAAAGTTGTTGTTCAGTGCATCAACTTTGCAAAGCATTTTTATACCTGGCTGTTGTTGCTTCACATCTCTCCTGACATGCTGCTTTCTGCCTCCCCAGCAGAGTGCCTTCCATCTGGATCAGACCCTGCAGGATCTTAAAGTTTTAGCTGTTGTCCTACTTGATTCGTATCAAGCACAGAGTGACTGACAATATTTCAGTGTTTTGTCCCATTAGTCTACAAGCACAACAGACTGCAGTATTGCTAATTAGGAGATTAGAAACAGGGAGGAAGTAATGTTTGTGTTATAAAGCAGTCATAACAAAGCCCCTTTTCCCAGTCTTCAGCTAATTCCTCCCTAATCTGGAAGGAAAAACTGCTGATATTCTCCCCAGTGTTTTGGAAACTTGCCCTGGGGGGGTCAGCCCTTTCCCAGTGACATGAAGAATCTTGTTAATCCAGCACCGAGGACCCTGACCCATCCCAGCAGCCACGCCCAGAGCTGCCAGATGCACTACCCTTCCCAAATTCCGTTAAACTACAGACTGGAGCAAGGCTAGAGCTGAACAGCCAGAACATCTCTCTGTCTTTGAAGGAAAAGACCGTTAAATAATTAAAGAAATTCCTCCTATTGGGTCAGAAACTGGTTGACTCTGGGCAATGCATCTCCAAATTGCCATCATTTTCAGGCTCCGATGCTAGCGATAGCAAGCCATGCCAATGCCCTGCAGCACATGTGCAAAGCTTCCCGCTGGCTTATTAGGTAGTGAAAAAATGACAAATATGTTATGAGCTTTAGTTCCAATGGAAAAAGCTACATCAACAATTTCTTCATGAACCCCACGCAGCGAAGAGCACAATTCTTTCTGCTGCAAACCAGAGGGGCGGTAAGCAGGATGTCCAGGCTAATGGAAGCAGCCAAGCCAGCTTTTGGCATGCGGTGCTGAGGTGAAAGGTAGAGCTTCCCCCAGGACAGGCCCTGGACAACTGGAGATGAGGTACAACACAGTGAGACACCACTGGGTTTTACTGTGTGTCCTGCTGACCCAGCTTATTAACACAACTCACTGCAAAACCTGCATTTGGCCACTGAGCAGGGCCCCTAGTGAGATCCCTCTGACCCCCAGGAAAGGTGGAAAATAGCTCTTGGAGAAAGAAAAAGCGTAAGAGCTGCTCTGCTGGCAGGGATGCTAAGACTGAGATTGCTGCACAAACACAGCGGCTGCGGGGTCTGCCTGCCCGTCCAGCCCAGCCCAGCCCAGAGACACACACACTGTTAGATGTGCCCAAGAGCCAGCCCTCCACACACACCGGCAGCTCCCACAAAACACTCGAAATACAGCCATCACGTCGCACCACGCAGGGACATCCCGTCCAGAACTGGGATTGGAGAAGGATGCTTTGTAAGAGCATCGGACATGCCCTGTAGTGAGGAAGGGTCTGGCCAGCTGCAGACCTTGCCTCCCGCAGCAGTCAGTAGTGCTTATTTAAGGGAAAAGTACAAGAAATAGGACCAATGTAGGGCCTTTTCCATGGTTAGACCTGCCATCTCACTTGCCTTTTTCCTCCCTCTTTAGGAAAGCCAATACAAAGAGTTAGTGGACCGAACAGTGGACACATGCAAACCAGATGGCACGTGTCTTGCTGGAACAAGCTGCAGCGTGCGCCGGGTTAACCCCACTCCAACATGCCAGAACAACATCCATCGGGTCTTCATCTTCTCCGTGAAGGTGCCAGGTGCAAGTTAAGGTCCCCACCCCACAGATCCAAGAAAATCAAAACAAAAACAGGTCAACAAAGCATGATCGGGGACACGCCAGCACCATGCAAGGGACGCAGAACTGAAGCATAAGGGTCTGGCAAGTACGCCGGGATATCCAGGATTAAACTAAAGAGGGAAGGAGGGGAGGAAGAAGCAGCGGCGTTTTGTAGATCAGTTCACAGCAAAGGTCCAGGCCATTTCCCAAGCAGCAGGATTCGAGAGGTGGCAGCAAGCTGAAATACTCGTTCAGGCAGCCTTGTCGTGAGCAAGCCACTGGCAATGTCAGCTCAGGGCAGGCAAACGTTGCACACACCTTTTAGGAGAGGGACGCGACTGACAGCTTTATCTGCAACCTGGGCCCCAGGTTTCTTCCTGGGTGTCCGGCGTTCTCCTTTATCTGGCACAGCCTCTTCCAAAGGAGCATCTTTGTCTTCCACATGATCTTTTAACTCAAAAGGGAGTTTGGCTGTTTCTAGTAACGGTCCAGAATCTTCTCCCTCCCCAGGCTCAGCTTCTTTTCGGCAGATTTCAGAAGGCTCTGATGGGGTGACATCTGTGTCTTCTTCCCCCTTTGATGGCTGTCTCTTCTCCTCTTGGTCCTCTCCTACTTTATGAGATTCAGTTTCCACAAGAAGTGCCTCTCTTGGTATGTCTCTGAGGACATCTTTGGACTTGTTTTCTTCAGAGGCATATTCTTTAAGAGCTTCTTTGTCTGCTGCTGGACACAAGCCCATTTCAGGTCTTGGTGAAATATGCTGTCGCACCAGGGAATGAAAATCCTGTTCAGAAGTTTCGTCAATATCACGGTCCTCATCTCTTTCCCATCCACTGGCATCTTCTTTTAATGGGGTTCTGGTGTACAAAGGAGACGGCCCATCTTTAATATGGGAGTCATCTGTGCCACCTGGTCTTGCCAACCCCTCAGTGCGCACATCACGACCTAGCTCTGCTCCCAGCGCTGGATCCACACCAATGCCTTCTCTGCCTCGCTGATCCCACAACTCATTGTTGTCTTCAGATGCCCTGGAATCTTGGTACATATCCAGGGGTATTGGGATGGTGACCTCGATTCTGGTGGGAGCTGCTGTTGTGGCCTTCGTTTCATGCAACAGAAGAGGCTGCTGGAGAACCCCAGCTACCTGCTTTGTGGGCTGGCTTTCTCTTTTTATTGCATCTCCCACATGTTCCTGAGGGCCAGGCTGTAGCTTTGGAGAGCTTGACTCCCCTGGAGTTGAAGACGCAAGGTCCGAAGCATGGGCAAACAATTAACACAGGCATATCAAATAAGCAGTCAGACATGTAATGCTGAAGAGAGACTAAGGATTTCGACTATCTAGAGGAAAAAAGGAAGTCCCACACTGCCCCATTGAACAGACAACTCACTTCTACAGTGGCTTTTGCCTTTAAAGAAACTCTGATCCCCAGGAAATCAGGAACAGTGACAGCCACAGCGCATGGGAGACCAGACTCCTCCCTGGACCTGGTCTCGGGGGTGACTGGGGCATCCTAGGCTTGTGCCATAAAGGCCAAGATCAGCCACATCCGCCCTTTATGAGCTGGTTTAGCTATAGAGGGTTCCAGAAGCCAAACACACACCCATTTTCTAACCTAACACCACCACTGGACCATCAGTTTGCTGGTCAGTGGTCACCTCTTCTTGCCTCAAGGGCCTCAATAAAACAGGCCAGACACCCTCCCCTCTCTCATGGGCTTACAAAATCCCTCAAGTCCTCTCCTCCCTGGCAGGAGATGTTCATGCTGACATGGCATCAGTTACATCCTCCCCAGAGCTCAAACCAGCTCTGCTTTGTTGTCCAGAACGTTTCTATTGCTAATGAGCTTGGGGAAGAGCACTCCTATCTCTCCTCTCTTACTGCTGTGTATTTCAACAGCCAGTGGAGCAGACAGCCTCAGTGGAAAGGAGACTGTAAGTAAAAATGTGGCTGTAGCCACAGGGCCACAGCAATTTTGGACCGTGCACCCACTCAGGCTAATTAGAGCTCCAGCACTGCTGCCACTAGTTGGGCAGAGTAGAAAGTATGACATTTAAAACCCAAAACTTAAGGTCACAGAGACACAGATTTTTTTTTTTTTTTTTTTTGGGGGGGTAAAAGAGAGAATTATGTTCTATCGCTGATCTCATGCATGACACAGACCTTTACAATTTCACCCAACAATTGCTGCATTAAGCCATATATTCTGGATGAGCTGGAGCTTTTCTGTTAGAAAATCATTCAACTGAAGCAAAGATGCACTGAGCAATGGAGAATTCACCCTGAATATAGGTAAATTGCTCTGAAGTCAACTGCCCTAGTAAGAAGGTGCATCTTATATTACAAATTTGTCCAGCTTCAAATACCCTATGGTCTTTTTGAGCACTGATGGGGTAAACTAAATAGCCTAGATCACAGCACTTCAGTACTGAGATTTCAATTGTTGCTTTGTTAGATTAACAAACAAGATCAAAACAAGAAAAGAAGTCAAGACCGACTCGGTCTTTTATCAATGTTCTCCCCGCGTTAGCCATAATGGTTCAGTGAAAATACCACACGAAGACCTTGGAAATTGTGGTTTAAAAGAAATCCTAAATTGGCACCTACTGGAAGGTAATATTTGAAATGTGGTACGAAGAAACACCTTTTATAACCACAGGGATTTGAAGGGTGTTTATGCAGTAGCCAGCAGACCATCTTGTCTCATTTCTTTTGCAAACGACCAACATGACTATTAACAACACCAGTGCAGAGGAGTGGACAGTCAGTTCATTAGCTGTACTTCCATACTGCCGGACCTGTCAGCGGTTCCAAGGCAAATGTGCTGCACAAGGTCAGGAGTTGGGAGAATGCCAGCAGAGCAAAAACTGTGAATCAGAAGATGCTTCTCCACCTGAGACTCCAAAGGCATTTTAACACGCTCCATCTTCACTGCAAAGATCATCTTTTCAAATCCCGCAACATGAAAAACGAAGGCAGCCAAGACTGTGCGCGTGTACCGATAATAACATTTTCCTCCCAATCAAAGAGAACCATTAAAAGGAAGCAGCGCATTATTACAAGTCCACTTTCACAGAAGTAACAATTTACATAAGAAACTAGAAATGTCATGTATAGGTTGTATCAGAGCTCCAGCTCTGATCCCAGGACAGTACAGACAGGTCTTATTAAAAATGTGGTGAGAAACAGCAGCTAGAACCAGACTGAACAGGGCAGACAGAAAAGAGAACTTCACCCCCCTCCTGCTGACAGTCTTGATTTCTTTTTTGTAGTGGCGCTGCTATTTTGCTAGTCCAAGAGCTGCTGGACAGGCAAGGAAAGGTTTTATTTTAATAGTAGGGAGCAGGTTGCACAAAACTGTGTTGATCTGTGTGTGGAAAGCAAAGACAACCTGAATTCTGCCCTGAGCCAAGAAGGCAAAGACCTGTTCACTTCTTTAAAAGACACGGATGTCTGTAAATGCACTAATGCAGCCATGAAGAGGAAAGATGCTGCCCAAGCAGCCAGAGAAATTTATGTCTACTGCACAGAAAACTGCCTTACAAAGTGGGGTTTAACGAAGATTTTCACCAATGCACCAAATTAGCGCTATGGTGTATTAGTGCTAGCAAGACAGCTGTATCAAAGGGAGTTTGAACCCATACATCTGCCCCATTGGGGGCACTGGGTGCTTTGCGAAAATCCTGTCCTGAAGTTTTCAGTCAAGTCTGAACTAAGTGGAATTAAGAGAGGCTTTCCAGAGAGCCAGGAGGTTCCTGGATAATTTCTTGGCTCATCTGAGCAGACACACTGCCCACTGTGCCTGGCTTTGTCAGTCACACTCCCTAAGACTGGGATGAAAAAAAAAGACCCTTAATGTTAAAGTCAGGGCATCAGTGAGTAGGTTTGAGACATGTTTCAAGTTAGAAGAGACAGTATTAGAGAAACAATTCACTTCCTTCATGTGTGACATGCAGGGCCCAAAACTGGCTCAGTTCAATGCTGACCAGTTCCTCCCGGCTAACTGCACCATCCCAGCTCTATTTACTACCTTTTCTAGCCTGAAGGATGCCCTGTTTTGCAACTGGACAAACAAGCTCCAGGGCTTCAGCAATCTGAGAAATTTGGTGCATGAAAAGCTGCAGCTCCCTGAAATGAGTATGTTGGAACATTCAAAGAATGTATGGCCCTCCCCTGTCAGGAACAGGGAGAACTGCACAACTGCTCGTATAGTGCAGAGCATTTGCATTACAGAAGACAATTCCCAGTAGCAACCAGCCACACGTGTGGGCAGCAATAACTGGACCCCAGCGACAGATGATTCACTAACCTTGAGGGACATCTCCTGCAGCGTGGTCCTCCAGGTTGGGGGTGGCTCCTACGCCCGCTTCTTCAGCTGGTCCCAGTTCAGAGAAAGAATGGGAAAAACATGATCAAAACGAGAGTTAAGTTTAAGCGTGTGCCTGGAGAGTTTATTTACCTCCCTGCTGATTCTGCCCATCAGCATTGTATTATGAGCAGGGCAGCATCAGAAAGGAAATCAACCCATGCCGATGACAGATCTAGCTAGATTTATTCAGCTTACGCTGTACCAGACTGGAGAAGTGTTTCATCAACTCGCACATCCTGGGTGGCAGGTTAGTACAAGCTCCCTCAGGCAGAGAGGTGCAGTAAAAATGTTGTTAAGGAGCAGGGAAACTTGTGGATTTATATCCCCTCTTCTACCCCCACCTAGTGTTTACATTGCCGGCAGCACTCACATGAATGTCTCTTACCTGAACCCTACCTTCTTGGTGTCTACTAGCTTACTGTAAGGAACTCTGCCGAGGCTATGTGACACCTGTAAATCCGAGTCCAATATAAATCTGACACTTCAGGAATACTGGTACATTAGAGAAGCACAATTTTCTTCACAGGAGCGATGGTTTGTCTCTATCACAATTTTTTTAATTTATTATGGGACTGCTTTCAAACAGGGTTAATCAATTATATCTGTATGTTACAGTTCTACAGTCAAACTAGGACCTTCTCTGTTTTCCCCATTTTTTTTCCAAAGAGTTCAGGAGACACTGCTTCTTCCTGGCTCCTGGTATGGTCAGATCTTGAACCAGAGACTGCGCATCCTTGCTAGCCGACGAGCCGCTCTGCGTTTCAGCCCAGGGCTCCACCAGCAGCCTGGGGACTGGATGTAAGATAGACAATTTGGCTGCCCAAGGGAGTGTGCTGAGGGCTTGTTTCAGTGTTTGGGCATTGGCACAACCCCATTTCCACCCACTACCTTTCTCAGGTTCTGCCTGATGCTTCCAGGAAAAGCCAGTGGCTACCACACAGGGGCCACATACTCATTTTTCACATACAGACCTGACTCTCCCAGGATCTCCTGCCCTCTTGTACACACAAAGCACTGCTACAGCTCAATCCCTTCTTACTCTGCCTCTGAAAGACTCCCATCCCTCACTGGAAAAACAGGTCCAGGTGCAGTGATTCCCCACAGAGCATTCAGGCTGAATTAGCCACCTCACTTCCTCTGCATTACCCTTAAAACATGCCGGCAGCCAAAGAACTGCTGCAGTGGCCTGGTTTTCACCTGCCACTTCAAAGACAAATGCACAGGCTGGGCTGAGCGAGAGCTCCAGCGAGACAAGCAGCAAGGTCCTGCAGTGACCGCCTCTCCTCGCCAGCAAAGCGGGGCTGCTGGCAGAGGGGCAGAGATGACCGGGATCGGCAGGAAAGCACTTAGCCTGGAGATAGGAGGTGAAGGCACCACAGAGACACCAGATAGAAAGACTGTCAGATGGGCAGGTGAGAAAGAGAAAAGAAAAGGCTGCCGAGTTTCCCCCAGGATGAGGAAGGCAAGAGGACAACTGTAAGCTAAGAATTCTTTCTGCAGGCCGTGGAGAAGCAAGAAGCACGCAGCAGGAGCAAAGCATGCCTGCAAGAAGTTTTGCAGTGTTATTTTAAAGCACTAACCAGTCCAGCTCTCTGCTTTGTCTGCATCAAGAGATGAAACATCTGCACCTTGGTCTCCCTCACCTGTGGTTCCTTCTGGGATCTCCCCGTGCTGTTCGACACCACCCTGATCCTCGTGGTCTCCTTCCTCCACTAAAGGTGCTGTGGCATCTGAAAAACAACGCAGCTTTCACATAGCCGTCGAGTGGCAAAACCCTGTGTAGGCCAGGACATGCCTGAAGAGTGTTTTGCTCAGAAAAGCACCCGACTCCCTCCTTTGAGCCCGTGCTTGTGGAGGGAGACAACTGAAAATGACACAGCAAAGCCAGTATCGCGGGGACACCATGAGCTGTCACCTCTGCCACACAAACCACAGATCTCCAGCATACTCCTTACGCAGCCAGAGGCTTTACCATAAACACTGTCTCACTGTCTGAAAATGCATAGCTAAATACGGCTGCTGGTGCCTGATCTGCATGCATGGCAATGCTACCTGCATGGGGACCTCACTGGTCTGGAGCAGGAAAGAACAGCTCCCATCAGATACCTTCATAAACCATCCCAGCACCGTGACCCCGTCGCACTCTGGGCAGCTCTGAGATGGACAGACACCTGCTCCATCTCCCAGAGGGACATCTGTTCGTCATGACAGTCCCAATCCAACTGGAAAGAGGGACAACATCCTCTTGTGCACCAGTCAGGTTTTATGTACTGATTTATTGAGCCACACAGACAGGAACAGAGCCACTTCACAGCTCAGTCAGCCCACACCTCCAGCGGGACAGGGCTGGAACTGGTCAGCGTCTCTGTCCACCTTTCTTTTAGATAAATTTTGCAAACTAATGCCTTTACCCAAAGTCTGCAAGAGGCACATACTTGGGATTAAAGCAGCCAGAGGAACGCAAAATGTGCAGTTAATTAAAACGGTGAACAAGTCATTCAGATAACACTCTGGAGCAGCACAGACATGCCCCGAGTCCTACCAAAGGTGGCCTTTACATCAGCACAAAGTTTTGTTTTATGTATAGGCTCTGCCCATCCCATCATTCCAGCATGAATCATGCTGTACTAAGGAACATATAAATACAGAGGGGGCAAAAAAAGAACTATGAGGTACAGCTAAGTCTGAAAGGGAACACAGCGACCAGCATGTGCGGTGAGTATTTTGGGGAATCAGAGCGATGCAAACCTCTGGCCCTGGGAGCACACAACATGGGATTGCTCCTGGCTGTGCTAACAGGAGCTCGCAGTCACTGTGTAAAAAGTCTTCAGGAAACAAACTGCAAGCAACTTCCTGAACTATAATTAACACTTCACCTTCTCTTGCCTTCCAACCCACTCTCCACCTTTAAAGCTCATTATCTCATTCTGCAGAGTGGCAAACATTGCCTGTGACGAGACTAATGAAGAGCATTTGTCCAAGAGTGCAGACACTCCTCCTGAGAAATCCCACCAGAACACGGCACAGCAAGTCTTTTGGCAACGTTTACCACGACCCCATCCATCATGGTTTCAAAGCAGTAAGTCAAAGAGCTCCCACCTTCCGTAGTTGGGGTGCTCTTAGCGTCAGATGTTTCAGAAACAGGCTCATCCGATCCATCATCGACTGGTATCTGAAGGGGATAGCCTGGAAAACATTCAAATACTTATAACAAGTCCTTGGCTATGAATTATGGCCTGTGAGTTACAAACTCTGATTGCCCAGATCCACAGCAGCAAGAAACTGTTATTGGAGAGCATAAAACACCTGAACTAATAAGCAAGCCAAGCGTGAAAATGCCAACCAAAAGCACCAGTGTCATCACCAAAAAGAGCAAGCAGAAACCCATCAGCAAAAGAAAAGCCCAGTGAACCGGACAGCAAAGCATGGCACAAGCAGGAAAGGAGATCTTAGCAACGTAAGCAGAAAAGATGTACAACTTCTGAGTCACGGTTGTCCTCTCTGCCATTTCTGGAGCCATTAGCCTCCCTGCCAGAGCAGGCTGCTGAACACTTCCATGATGCGTTAATTCTAATAATTGCAAACCAGCAAGTCTTTATAAAGGGTTTGGTGTAGCACATAACATACTGCATGAAGACTTGGTTGCAAAAGTCATCTTTTGGAAGAGTAGGGCAAGGGCATAAATCTCCCCTCTGCAAGGAGTCTGGACAAATAAAATAATGAGAACTGGAGAAAATTACTTGGAAAAGAAGATTCAAACTAACATAAGCAAAATCCCTGGGAACCTGTGATGTGTGAAGCTGAGGCTACAAGCTGAGAGGAGCTATCAGACAAACGCATTACAGAACCCGGGATGAATGGATGCTACGGATTCTCTCCAGGACAGAGGCAATCCATTTATCTGGTGTAAGCTGTGTCCAAAGCACCTCAAGAAAAGAAAATTAAGATGATGTTCATATGGAGCATAGCTGGGAGCGAGTCCCACCAGGTTTGCTGGTGTTACATGGGTGTCCAAGCTCAATTGTGGAGCGTGGTGGAATGAGAAAGGAAAGGCTCCTTGAGAAATGCAGGCCTGAAATATGGGGCAAAAGACTCTTGCATGGCCCCCGCTCCCAGACCTCTCTGTTCAGTTCTCCCCACCTCCCTGTGCAGGTGAGAAAAGCAGGCAGCAAGCAGCTGTGTCTCCAAATAAAAGCAGTGCTGTATTTTTATAGCAAACTGAGGAGTGAACATAGAAACATAAATTTGCAAAGCTGCAGCAATAAGATCATCACTACTCTGGATGCTGAGGGTTGTTCTGCTCTTGCTGGGCAAGGATATCAAAGAGCAGCATTATCCTACAACTATGAACATCAGAGCATCTTGTTGGCCACCCACTGTCCGCTGGCTGCAGCCAGCTGATCCACAGTAACCTTCCAGACACACATACCACCTCCTCCTGGGCATCCCCAAGGACCCCTCACACTGCCATGCTGGCCCTGCTCTCCCCATTTAGGTCATTCTCTCAGCAGTGGGCAAGGCCGGTCCTTTACACCATCTCCTCCTGGAGGTGCTCACCTGATGGGATGTGCTTCTCCTGGCCAGCTGCGTGATCCTCCATCACGGTGACGTCCTGACGCTGCTCCGCTATCTTATCAGCAAAGTTACCTGAAGAGGAGAGTAAAAACAAACATCCATCAGGCAAAAAACCTGACACAACACACCTTCCTCTGGCGCCCAGCTGATGCGCTCCCATCTCCTGCTCCACGAGACAATTTTGGTTTGCCAGACAATTTCCAGAAGCATTAAACGTCCTATTGCAAGCAATCAGCCAACAACAGCCAGCCACCTTTTCAGCCACTGTAAGAAGATACCTATTTTGTTCCCTTTTCATGATGAGCCCTGAAATCACACCATTGTGCTCGGGGAAGGTCACAGCTCAAGCTACCTGTTGGGTTTCACACCAACGCTGAAATACTCCCTGTATCAATGCTAGTGCCTCCAAATCCACCAGGAGCGTGTTTTGTCCGCAGTAATCAAGTGGAGAAGGACAGCAGAAAGGGAGTGCTAATGTGCCAAACTGGGATCTAAAGGGGCTGCCCCGGCCAGACCACTCTTCAGCAGAGCCGCACCAACCTCTCAGCGCGAAAGGTCACAGCAATCCACACTCAAAACAGAAAAAAATCACCTAAGGGCATGAGCCAAAAGAAAACACGGATTTTGCATAAAATACATATAAAGGAGCAAATGTTCCTTGTGAACAAAGGGAAGTTCTAATTATTCCTGCACAAGCAAAAGCACGTGCCAGTCACTGCATCCATTGCAATAACAATATAGGCAACTTCTGCCCAGCTGCAACTTCAAAATTCCACAGGTATTTCAGACGTTGCAAGCAAAAGGACCATCCTGGTGCACATAGGACACTGCTCAGCCACCATTTTGTCACAGGCGATCACTGGGAGCAGCATAGTTAGTGTAGATGTACTTCTGCGCACACTCCAAACTCTGCATTTGCCAATTAAACCAGTCTCTCAACAGAAGTATCTGCTGGCAAGGTATGATGCTGCTGCAGGAAGGGATGCCTCCCACCCCCGTGGATACACCCAGGAGGGATACAAGGCTATAATGATACACTGATCATCTTGAAAGCAATCCAAAAGTGACATACAGGGGTAAACCAGGACTCTCCAGAGATGGATTCGGACCAGGGACTCTTAGAGAAGATAGTCTGGCTGAGAGGACAGCACAACAGCTGCTTAACCCTGAATCCTTCTTGCAGTGCTCGGAAAGCCAACATCTTGGCATACAGCAAAGCACAGTAAACAGGTCTGGACACTGGAATGGAAGTAGAAAGGTGCTGAAATTCAGAGTTCTTTTTCTAACATGCATCTATCTGTAAAAGGAAATGAAGTCGCCAACAAACGTCCGCTTCTGTGAAGCAGGGACCATGTTTCTTCTTATTCTCCATGCTGGTTGGACAGACATTGCTTTTAGTTGACTTCCTAATAGCTGATATAATTACAGCCATTGGCAGTGATTAATAACCAGCTATTAGTGTAATGGCATGTTTGCCATGACCGTCAGGAGCGAATGAATCCAGCAATGAAGCTCAGGTTATCAGCAGCAAGGAAGCAAACTCGTGGTTTTGTTTGCTGGTAATAAATTAACGGGATATATGGAACTACGCAAGAGAAACTCCAGTGCTAGTAACCAGATCTCTCACCCAGCTTTTTTTAAGCCTTAGCAAGATGACTATGCAATTTAATTTCTGCCTTAGACAGCTACAAAGCCATTTGACAGAACTGTATCAAGTAAGTTTGAGAACTTGCCCTGAAAGGAAATCACCCATATGGAAGTATAAAATAGGAAAGAATTAAGTACCTAATTTTTGCCTCATTTTTTTTGGGGGGGTTGCCCATCAAAAATGATGGGTCCTAATTATTTAGGCATATGGCTGCCCTCCTCCCAGAGCTCAAAGGATCATATGATTATATCCTGGTCTCATCTGGCCACTTGATACTATTTACAGGTCTACATAGCACTGAAATACTAAAATATAATGTTAACCTAGCGTACAGGGCACAAAAGCAATCTGGGCATGAACATGAGTGTAAAAAGACACACAAATGTGCTGCTCGTGCGTGTGTGTGTATGTGTGTGCATGTACAGAAGAGTGACCTCTCTGCCCCAAACACACACACGGCTCTGGGTACAGCTTTCCCCAGGCACTGCCCAGTCTGTTGGTAGGAAAACGTGGATGGGAGAAGCAGTTCCTACCCCACTCGCAACTGGTGGTCCTACCAGCCCAGCTGTTGACTAAACATCTACAGATACTAACATCTTTGCTTCCCAACTGCAGACCCAGAGGCAAACCACTCACAAATCTGCTGCACTGGATTTAAATCAGGCTTACTGTTTCCTTACTCTGCCTCCTTTTCTCTCTTCCTCCCACCTGTTTTTTTGCAGCAGAGCAATTAGTGTCTCCCCCAATCTCCCTGGAAAGATACATTTAGGTCCTTTCGTGCCTCTGGACAAGAATTTCCTGGGACACCATCCAGGGAGGACTCCTAGCTTGACAACTGGAGAGCCTGCATACCCCGCCGGAGGCTCATCTGCTGGCTCCGTGGACAGCATTCGACACAGCCGAAGACCTTCCACTTTTCCTCTGAACAGAGCATTTAGCATCCGTGCAACCCTGGCACAACAGCAGCGAGCCGTGATTCAGCAAAGGCCGGTGGATCTGCTGGCGGGCACATGGGGTGGCCTGGTCACAGGGCTGACTGTCACCCTGCTTCCCGCTGACCTGCCAGTGCCGAGGCTTTTCAGCACAAAGAAACGGCCGGGTGTTTTTTTACAGAAGCTGACGATCTTGCTATCTGTCTGAGCTTTGCAAAGCGGCCTTTAACGCTGTGCTGCTCACAGCCGGGCAGAGACAGCCCCTGTTCCCACCGAGCTCCACGCATGGCAGGATTCAGCCGCCTCAGAGCTAAAGGACTGGAGGTGGGCTCAGGAGGATGCAGCCATTAATTTTTCAGAGACAAGAGAGAAAGAGCTGCCTTTTCTGTTACAAGGAAAAAAGCATGCCCAAAAGCCACAAAGATCCATCAAAAAAACCATTCAATGAGACCCCGAGAGCACCTGAAACCTGGCTGCAGCTTAGAAAATTTAGAGACACTCATTCATTTGGAGATGGTGATTTCAGTTTGCAGAAGCATCTCCCAGCAGATGAAGCACTATGTCCTCCCGCCGTGTCTGCAGCATGGCAGGCAGAGGAGCAGAGTCACCCTGCACCTGAGTCACGGTGTGCAGCAGCCGGTGGCGGAAAAGAACAAAACCTCCTCAAACTGGCATCAGACAAGAGGCAGGGAGGGGGATCCAGCTCCCACAGGCATCTTGCTTTCAGCTGAAGAACTGCCCACTCAACAGATGCCCTTCTTGCCAGCCCTGCCCCTCTTTCCTACTGCTCGCCCTCCGAGGCCTGGCAGGGCTGAGATTTAAACCCATTACAATAGGGCTGATGAAATTTCATCAGCACAAGATAAGCAAATAAATAACATTAAGCGCACAAGGTGATTCAATGGGTAAGAAGGAGCAAGCCACCACCGCCGCCACCATTATCTCTAAGCTGCAAAGCTCTCCCAGCAGAATTTTAAATACCCAAGCCATATAATCATACGGTTCTATTCACCGGGAGCATCACCTATAAAGACATTTTATGCCTCTCCAATGGATGCTGAACTTCATTCTCTCCCTCTTTCTTTTTCAGCCATTGTAGATGTCAGCTAAAAGCATTGCTCACTCAAAACCATCCTGATGATGCACATGGTCTTGGGACAGATCTGTCCACTTAAAACCAAGAAGCAAAATGAATTGCCTATACGCACCCCCCTTCTTATTCTAGTGCAAAAGTCTCAGCTTTCCTTCAGTTTTTCACTCAGGTAATAAATTAATATGAATAAAGATAATTTAAACCTTACTAAAACTGTGCATTTTAGAGTAGGCTTTTTAAACAAAGACGGTCTGAAAATTGTGCATTTGAAAAACTACTTTGAATTTTGAAAGAAGTCTATAATATCCTATTTGTTTTTCAAGTGGGGGAAGGGGAAATCCCTCTTCGGGAAAAACATTAAGGAGAAAAAATGTTCTAAAAAAACTGTAAAATCAGCCCCACCTTGAAGCAATGGTTCAGTAACGAATAATTATGCCAAGGATAGCTGTGCAGAGATAAACTTCGGCAGCACCCTCTGCATGACAGATAAAGCACAAACCCTCCTAAGAATCTTATCCATTTCCAGCAGAACTATTCTTGTTAACCAGGAACACTATCTAAAAAGCAACAGCCTATCCCATAATTAACAGCTCCTCCAAACCTCACATTTTTCAAACCCGCAGCCCGCCTTTCGAGAGAAGGGGCATATCAAGCAGTCATTTTGAGCTGTGCAACAAGCCGCACAAGGAGGCGAGTAGGGGGGCAAAGTTTTTACTGCCAAGGAGGAAAAGCTGCTGATTTCTGGCAGCGTAGGCTCAGCCCACCAGTCCCTCTGGTTTTTGCTCCGTTGTGCAACCTCGTTAGGGCCTTAAACATAAACACAGTTTGTCCGAGAAGCGAGTTTAACCGGTGAGAGCTCGTCCATCTCCTGCCACCAAATGCAATTGCTTTGCCATTCGCATCGGTGTTAAGACGAGACGCAGGCTGGCACACAGCATATTTCACTCCCAGGCTTGGAGTTGCTTTCCCAATGATAAAGGATTACAAACAGTGGCCTCCAACTTGTTTGAGAGTTGAATATTGCCATCCCCACCCTCAGAGCAGTATAACCTGGAGAGGAGCAGATATTCTAATTTGCTGTAATTGCAGTGTAATTGCTGTGGGCTGGAGGTATGCATGGCTCCATCGGCGGAGCAGAGGGAGCGCAGGGCGGCTTGTGGCATTCAGGCTACCGGGCAACTCCAGTTGCACTTCATGACCCAGACAGCAATGCTCAACATTGCCGTAACCAGGAGCAACTCTCAAGCGTTTGAACAGCATTTCACAGCTGAAGCTAGCCCCAGAGCAGTCCCTGCAGGCCTCTGTTGTACAAAATGTCAGGGGCTAAAAGCCAAAATAGCAATTTACACCTCAAAGAATGCAGGACCACATATCCAGTAAGGAAAAACCTTAAGTGAAATGATGCAAAGCCTTAATAGCCAACAACAGCACTCAAGTTTAGGTCAGGAAGGGAAAGCTATTAGTCAGCACAAGGTCCACAAGTCGTTTAAAGAGGAAAAGTAATATAATTTTCCTTGTGGAGTTTGGCAAGGATACCAAAGCAACATCCCTCCTCTCCCAGGAGGTTGCAGAGACCTGACAGTAAAGTCCATCAGCTTTAGGTGATGGTTCCCACGGTGCCTGCAAAACCACATTCCGCCTTTTGTCCAACACCCACCAAGGTCTCCGCGCCAGCCCGCACCCGCTTGACCTTCCTTCCTTTTGTGAGACACACTGATCCTGAGTCCAGACACCAAAGCCACATCCTGCATTCGTGCCCAGGAGAACTGGGCCAGAAATGAAAGCACTGCTCTTCTGCCGCTGCCCATCCTGCAAAGTTATTTTCTAAATAGCTTGTTAGTTTTGAAGGCATCAATAAAATGGCTCAATCTGGTCCAACAGCACAAGTAAAAGCTACAGCAGTAAAGCCAGCTGCTCGATTCATGGCAACCTCCCGCCCCTGCACAAGCCACACATGTGAAAACTGGTCCAAATGAAACAACTGCTGCATCCTGCCTCCAAGAGGAACTGTAACAACGGCTCCAAATACTATTTCACAGAGAGGGAAGAAGAATGGCAACAGCCTATGCAAACCAGGATTAAAAAAGAAAATTAAATTAATAAATGAATGAGAAGTTCCTGGCTATAACACATTTAAGCCCTGTTCATAGGGTATAAAGCAGCCCCAGGTGTTTGAAATAAACTTCTGTACAGCAGCATGTTTCTTCTGCCTGGTGACCCCTCTGCGCTGTAGACCACAAGGCCACACGGCTCCACACAGCCCTGTGCCCAGTCTGCAGCTCCAATTCCTGCACAGCCAGCAAATGGGCACCCCAGACGTCTTTCTGGAGCACAGTCAGGACACATCGTCACCAGCACAAAGACACAGCAGAGCCCCCATTCTGCTGCCGCTCAGGCTAACCACCAGCAAACCATGCACAAAGCCTCCAGCACTCTCTGTCTGGGAAGATTTAGATCTCAAATTAAGTCGGGCAACCCAAACTCTTAATCCCTTGGCAAAAGGTTTCTCCGCGATGAAAGGTAAATAAAACCAGGGCTGAAAACAACGTACTCTATTGAGAGTTGCCCAGTGGCAGAGGGGGAAGAAAGCAGATGCCAGGGACCACACAGCTGTGCTTCGGTGCCGCTCAGCCTTGCGTAATCTGTGCCAGACAACATCATTAGCACTGTCACAAAGGAGCACAAAAACGCATCCCCGCAACCCTTCTGGTGCCAGGAGATGAGTGCTCCCACCATGCCCGTCCAAGGAAAGTGGGTCACAGCAGCTGCACCCCACTCACCCGTGGGCCCAGCAACATGCAGGGTTACAGCCGCAGCCCGGGGATCGACAGGACACAGTCCGACAGCCGCCGTTCCTGAACGGCCGTGGGATTATCCCGGATCACAGAGGCAGAGGTAGAGTCTCGATCTGCAGCAATTCCAACTGCACAGCTTCAGGGATCACGAGCCTGGGAACTAATGGCTCGATTTACATACACACAAATCCCAAAATAAACCAGGCGTTGGCAGATCTGCTTGCGGCTGGGTGCGGGGTTTACTAGCCACACATTGGTAAAAAAACAGGAATGAGAAATTTCAGCAGAAGGTGAGTGCAATGCTTTGAGAGAGACATTTGCAGGATTTGCACACTCTGGTACTCATCGCTGGATCCAACCAAGCAGCTCCATCTTTCACACCAGCCACTAAATGTCCAAGCAATCACCCAGCTAATTTCCAGACATGGGCAGATTAAAGCCTCTTGGCTATTGTGTCTCATGCTCAGCTGCAGCAGCGTCTTCCTTCTCCGTTATTTAATCAGTAAGGGCAGTTTCTTGTTACTTGAAAATGAAAATTCAACAAACATGAGCTATCTAAGCATTACCTCTGAAGGGTGATCAAACACAAACAGGGTTTTAAAAAAGGCATCATTCCATCTGAATTACTTAATTAAAATGGAGTGACAGCCCCATGAAATAACATCAGCCTGAAAGGCTGTTCATAATTCATAAGCAACTTCCTTTTCATCTCCCTTGTGTACTTTTCCAAGTAGTGTTTTTCCAAGACACTGACAGAGGAAGGAATATGGACGGTGATCTCATTAATCGCAAGCACTGCCTAATATGAAGTGAGCTGAGAAATAACATGGAGTTTCAAGTTATCTAGTCAAAAGGCTAGAAAAACTTCCTTCAGGTTCAGACAGACAAATGCCCCTTAAAACAACAGGAGGGTGTTGCAAAAGAAATAATCTCCAAAATGCATCTTTCATCATTTTTTTCCCCCACATTTTTTCTATGTTATAGTTTAAGTGATTCCCTGGGGGCCTGGAACTTTTGACACCTTTCCCTAGAGGCAGGACACCCTCCATGCAGACATGAGATGGGTTTGGATTCACAGCAGAACAGCTCTGAAGCACAGGAGCCTCAACACAGCAAGGGTTGTCACATTGGCTCCACACACACCCATTTGGGACCTGAAGGTTACAGAGACCAAGCAATAAACAACTCCCACACCAGCTAATGACATATTACCATGTGTGGAAAGGAGATGGGGAAAGGGGAGGGTGGTAACGTTGAGGGCTAAGAAGCCCCAGGCAATGAGATGCCACGATTCTGTACAAACAGCACCAAAAGGGAACAGAAAGCTGGGTTCAAAGACACAAGAGCTCAGGGAACTGTCAGTAAATAGCCCTTACAGATCTAACCTCTCCACAGCCAAGAACTCTGCAAGCTAACTGCTGGGGGTCACCAGCTGGCACACTCAGTCTAGTCTCATGGCTAGAGAAAAGCCAAGGGATACTCACATGCTGACAAGTTCCTCAGTGTTGCTGAGAATTAAACTAACAGAATTTGCCATCCCAAATCAGCTTAGGCCCAGTTCAGCAGCTGCCTCCAAGCAGGGTGGCAATTAGGAGACCAGATTATCCAGGCGCACGACTCCAGCCCACGGCCCGAGCTGCAAGAGGAGCTGGACTCAGGAGATGGGAAATGGTTTTATCCCTGACCAAATAAAAGGGCACCACAAATGTGGCCTCTTCCAAGAACAATGTGCTGGGGATCACTTGAGGGGCAATGTAGGAACATTAACCCTAGATCTTGCATCAGTTGCTACTGACAGAAGCACGAGGTGGTTTGCCCAAAACGTATTGTTATTCCCATCTACCCTGCAAGGTGAACAGAGGTGAAAAGGCTTGTCACAGAGCAGGCTGGGGACAAACCAGAGTGGAAGCCAGGCTCCCACAGACACCACAACCTGCCTGCTCCCAGCTGCACTGCGCTCCTTCAGGCAGGGCTCTCCGGAGCAGCATTTGAATAGAGAAACCAGAGGAAGCTCCTGAGGGACACTACAGAGACACAAGGGCAGCAAGGCTCCACCTTCACCTCCCCTGAAACCTCCATGTCAACCTGCAGCATCTTCCCTCCTTGATCTTTTACCCCTTCTTACCTTTTTTCTTCACTTTTTATCTGGCTTATCTGACCAACTCAAGGACAACCTTTTGCAACACCACTACAGCAGCTCCCCCCCTCCCCCCAGCTTTCTCTGTGCCCTTTCAGGAGGGCGTTTAAGGGTGACTACTGCCCAGGCAGGTGTCAGCACTCCATGTCACCATTCTCATTCCGTACTATGATGCAAAGATCAGGCTTTCTCTAAGTCCACTAACTTTAGCTAGATTAAAGCTCTGATCAGATGGGCTTACACAGCAGCAAAAAAGGAAGCAACAGTAGTTTTAAAGCTCACCCTGTCTGTTCAGCAGGCTCCTCCTGAATAGAAGGAAGAGAAGCCTCTTTAGCAGGGATTTATTAGGCTACCTTCGGATTTCTTTCCAGCCCCCTGCTAGAGTATCTTGCAGTCGTGCATTTCACAGAGCCATGAGATGGTCTATGGGTGGATAAATTCTTCCTCCCTCAAAATCCTGCTTGCTTGGGAAGCCTTTAAGCAGTTGAA
Organism: Stercorarius parasiticus; assembly: GCA_013396915.1. NCBI lineage: Eukaryota > Metazoa > Chordata > Aves > Charadriiformes > Stercorariidae > Stercorarius > Stercorarius parasiticus. Next base: position 137,602 of record VWZL01003278.1, read on the forward strand.
CACGTAGAGCGGATCAAAGAGAAGGCAGGAGATCTTATTTACTAGCTAATTCTCTTTGACTCTTCCCATCCCAGGCTCAGCCCAACCTGCTGGAAATCAGAGCATCTTCCCTGCTGCTGCAGGTTTTAAGGCGGGCTCACCGGCATCCAGGCTTGTACCAATAATTATTCACTTAACAGAAAATGGTGGAAGCCTGATACTTCCCCTGTGCTGCCTTTCAAAGGCTCCGCTGCAGGCTGAAATGCAGCTGAACTGCTATGCATGGCAGTGTGGCAAAGTCCTGGGACAGTCCCCCCTGCCCACTGCTGCCGAACAGAATCCAGCAGGGAAGGAAACACAAGTCGATGTGTTCTTAGCATGTCACCTTCCAGCAACAGCAGAAAAGTAACACTAATGCGTGCTTGAATGGAGAGAGGGAAAAGAGGAAAGAAAAGTTCCCAAAAATGCCGCTGGAGTCCCAATGAATGAGGACAGTGGACGGCACGATGGTGTTCTGCCCCATCAAAAGTCTCCTTTACCTTGGCTGGCAAATTACACCATGAGGAGGAAGAAACTGCTTTCCTGAGAGATTGCATTGCCTGAAGAGAGAGAGACATCCATCCCCACTAACTGACAGCTGCCACACGCCTCTCTGTCACTCACGTGGGACAATTACAAAGGATGCTCCCATGATAAGCAGTTGAGTAAGGTCCCTTTCACACAGCAGTCGGTGGTAAAAGGAGCCTGGCAGGGCTCATCTGGTCTGGGGACACTTGCAATCTACCACAAGCAGGACTATTAGTGTGGCCAGCAGTTTCTTACGGTTATCACAATCTTATTCATTAATATGAGGTCACAAACAAACTGTCAGACTTATTTCATGCTCCAGCAGGTACCACAACACATCCCAGGGCAGGGAAAGGCTGACAGATACAGGATCATCCCTATTTCCCCCAAACACAGCCTGTTTGGAAGGGCACTGAGCACTGTCACACCGTTCTTGTGTTCCCAGACAGAGCTCCTGAAATGCCATTCAGTCAATCAAAGAGCTGAAAAATACCCCAAAACTCACTCTTTATTACCCAGCCAGACACCAAACGCCCTCAAACAAACCAGAGGGCCAACACACCTATGCTGGCTGAGGAGACAGTGTGGAGCTGAGCTCTCAGATGGTGCTCACCGCACCTAGCAGGTGTGGGATGTGATCGACTGACACGCCAGATAAAGGCGTTTTGAGCAGGTTTAGTGAACAGCGACTCCTTGAAAGCAGCTCTGCTGTTCATCTTCACACGAGCTCTCCAGCACTGTCTCCATTTTACAACCTACTGCTTTGCAGCACAGCCGTGTGTTGTAGGACCCAGCAGAGATGATGGCCAGCACAAGAATCAAAGCTCTGCTGATTTCCTTTCTCCACAGGCTTTTATAGTGGCACATATACAACAGCATCCATTTAGTGCACCAGCGCCACAGGCCAGAAAAATGTCTGAAACCTGGTGTGAATGTGGGATCAAGTACAAGCCCTGAGCCATCTGCAGAGCACACATACCACCAGCACGCTCTGCATTGAAGAGTTTAAGTTAAATATTCAGCATTTAAGTGCAAAAATTGCAGAGTCCACTGCAAGGAGAGAACCCCCCTGCAGTACTGAGATGCCTTCCTGCCAGCCCCACGAATCTTTTCTTCCTTTGCTGCAGGAGAAAACAGCCACCTTTGCTGCGCTGCAGAGAGCCAAGGCACCCTGGGACACACATGCAGGATTAATCCTTCCTGCGCTGGGAAGGGCCACATCATGCACTTTCCAGGAGCCGCTCTGGCCACTGGCCTCAGGGCAAGCAGTGAGCAGGCTGCACACCTTCCTCTCTGTGTGCAAAGACAGACGATGCTGCTGTGTTTGGTGCCAGGCTCAAAGGATGCTGACACTGAAAAGAAGAGATCAATGTGCAACCAGAAGCCTCATAAATTAAGATAATCTAATGAGAGGAAACTTCACACACACCTGTAAATGGACTTGAAGATCTGGATACTTCCTATCGCCTTCCACCTCAACCAAGACAGTAATGTGTGTGTGTGCGGAGCAGCACCACAGAAACGGCACAAATTTTGTGGTGAAAAACGTAGATCCCTTGGCCTCAGAGCAGCAGTATTTTGACTGTGAAAAGATCCAAAGAGTGAGGCCCCTATGTCAAAACTGGGCAGAGCAAGGCTGTGATTCGACAAGCCAGGCTCAGATCACACTGCTTGGTCCTTATTCCTTACACCACCACCAGCTCTGCTCTGACACCCCACTGGGAGATGGTTCAAGGCACTAAACCAGCCGAAACTGAACACCTCACAAGCAGAAGTTGCGTGTGTGACAGTAGTGCTATGGGTCATCTCACCCCAGCTTTGGAGCACCAATGTAGCAGAGGGGGAAAGCATGGGAGGCCAGCGCCGTGCCAGCACCAGCTGCCATCCAGCTGCACCTTGAGCCCCTCCAGGTTTTGCCTCCGGCTATAAAAGACACTGTCAAGACACAAGGTATATGTTTATTGCTTACTTTGATCTCAGCTGCTCCTTTTTCTTTGATTTCACAGTGCCAACAACATTTGCTGCACCCTGACAGAAGTTCTGTGAATATTCAATGCTGCCACAGTAATGAAGTTAAATATAAAAGATTCTTCACACCACAGCTCTAGCCTACAAATGGGAGTGATCCTAGTCAGAGTGCATGGTACAGAACCATGAAAGTGCTGTGGACACTAATGTTGCATTTTCTCAGGGCAAGGAAAACATTTGAGGTATCTTCTCAGATCGTGTCTTCATTTCTTAAGTTATTTTGAGCTGTTTCAACACATGGATAGAAATTAAAACGATGACAACAGCACCATCTGCTCCAACTACTGCCATGCCACTGTGACTGGCATCACTCTTGCAGTGACAGAAAGCCTGTCCTAGGGAAGAAGCCAAGTCAGGAGAGTTTTCCTAGGGAGCACTCTTTTACTTCTACAGGATCCAAGCCTGCAGAGCTCCTGGCTGCAAAGATCGATGATGCAGAAGTGGTCTGCGGTGTGGTACAGCACAGAGGCTTCCACTGCTGCCACAAGGAACAGGGAGGGAAGGGAGAGGGTGTCCAGGCAGTTGAGGTAAGCAGCGATGCTCACTGCCCTCACCAGGGGCAGAAGCCCAGGGTAACAATTCAGACACACACCTGCAGGAACAGACATTAACAGCTTACCTGAAAAAACACAGTTTACACTGCAGTAGGAACCCAGGTCTCTTCGCACTCCTGTGACAAACCACCACCACACAGTTTGCACACAGTGCTTATTTCACCAGGCCACTACTTTTAGCCACTTGATTCCCAAACTGGGCACCAAATACCCTTTGGCCCCATAGTGTCCAGTTCCAGCATCCCAAAGATGACTGACAGCACTGGAGCGGAGCAAGAGGCCTTATCAGGACAGTCTCTCTATAAATACAGGGGAAGTAAAGAGTCATGCGTTCTTGACACACTGATTTCTTACCCTAGAAAGAAACAAACATGCCAGACCTCACAAGCTTTTGGGGCTTTAGCAGGACTTGTCCTCACTCCAGCAGTCACTATGCAACAAGCCAGGGCTCAGAAAAGGTGATTTTAGCTTCTGTATAGCTTTTCTGCATTATTTTTGCTTTTCGTGACTAAAAGACACTTCAGATCGGGTCAAAAGTCAGAGTGCGTTTTCTGAATGTCATTTTTTTTTTTTAAAGCCAAAAGACACAAACAATAGGACATTCATCAAGCATTTCTGCTATACTTACATCTCCCTTGTCATGTTATTGCATAACAGCAGAAAAAACACCGTTCCCTCAAAATGTTCACAATGGTATTTATCAAAAACTAAAAGCAGCAGTAAGAAGATAAGTGCAGAAAAAAAATCCTAATCTGGAGGAGCTCAAGAAAATAAACCATTAGCAGGAGAGCACAGCCTCGGGCTGAGTGCGTTGTCCAACTCCTGGCAGAGGGGGCAGGGACTGGGACATGCCGACCGAGCCAGTGACCAATGGGGAGATGGGTGGGCATCCCAAGGGGTTCCCACCTCCCTGAGCAGCGGGACGTGGCTGCCCCTGTCACAGAGAGCAGTTGATAGGACCACTCATGGGCTGCCACCATTCCACCAAGGGGGCTGGTGCTTGTTTTAGCTCCTGGTTTCACACACATCAAGTAAGGATGGACAGCAAATAAAAACCTTTATACATAGAACACATCCCTACTGAGCACTCAGGTGTCTCCCCTCCAGCTGGTCTTCGCCCAGTTTGGGCCACTCGGGATGACAATCAAGCAGCGATCTGTCTTGCCTTGATTCTACGTTTGTCGAGACCATGAGCAGATGTGCAACAAAAGCAGATGCAGGCAGCGTGAACAGTGGCAATCCACATGGGAACTCAGACCATAAATTCAGCGAAAGAGTTGTAACACCATTATTTCCCCTCCCAACCCAAAGACTAAAGGAGGAATAAGTTTAAAAATCAGAATCCATGTGCATTTAATCCTCCACAGGAATTAGCTGGAAGTCCAATTGGTGCCCATCTTCCTTTCCACAGGGATGAAGCGTGGAAACTGTCTGAATCTAAGGCTGCCCAAAGTCTAGGAATTCAGGGTCAATCTTCCCCAGTACATTTGTTAAAAATAAATGAGGTGCAATTAGTCTCCTCAGGGATTTTATCCCCTTTCAGCTCTAAATGCAGCTCTGCTGTCACACATATGATATGTATAAAAGGACGGCCTGCTTCAGAGTCTTACTTCTTGCTTAAAATAATATTGCTCCTGGTCTCATGTTACAAGGGATCCATTCATGTTCGGTAAGGTCACAGGCTCTCTCTAAATCACTAATACAAAGGCTGGAATAAACAGGGTTGCCAGTATTCCAGTAGCACTTTTTATTGCAGTGCATGAATAGAGACAGACTATTTGAAGCGGCTCTGACCACACCTAGAGCCACAGCATTTTATCCTTCCTTATCGAGGGAGGCAGAGAGCAGTTTACTGCCGGTGGGAGATGCTGGCTTCTGTTCTCACATCGAGATCAGGCAGCAGCAAAGCAAACCCCGACAGCTTTACCCGTCCTACAGAACTGCCTGTTTTCACAGATCGGCAGTGTACAGTGCTCTTCCCTCTCTGCAGACTACAGGACTTTAGTGCCTAGCGATCCCTATTCAGTTCCAAAAACTCATTTTACTCGTGCTGATCTCCCTTCAGCATCACCCAGGTATGCCCAGCTTCCTCTTGCTAACAAGGACTTTCTAGTATTTCACCCAGGCCATTTCAAGCTATTTTGCCACGAGCATTGGTAAGGTGCTTTTCATCTGCACACAAACACCACTACAATCACAGTACAGGATTATTCCACTTAAGAGCCAAGAGACTCTCAGATGTTGGCAGAGCAAACAAACCCATGGAGTCAAAAACCCCTCCATAAGGGGAGTACGTGAGCAACAATAACTAATGAAATGTGCTTTGGAGCTGAGCATGGACCTCAGACAGCCGTGACAATAAACCCTATTATTAGACACAATAAAAGCAGTGACATATTTGAGAGATTAAGCATTAATAAGTGCTTTCACATTAAACAGTATTCATGACTCTCTTCCCCTCTTGCCTGGAGAAACCTGGGGGAAGGGAGGAGCTAGCAAGGTAATTCAGATAACACTAAAATAGGGGAAAGGCAAAACTCATGCAAGGTAGGCTACAAAACCATAAAAATAAAGATGCAACGATGACAGCTCAGCAGTGCTGCAGATGAGAGGTTCCCAGTGCTGGAAGCCGGGCCCCATCTCGCTCTCAGCAAGTCCAGCTGCCAAGCTCTTGCCCAAGGCAAGGGCCAGGCAAGCACCGGCTGCCTCAGTGAAGAGGCTCCCAGGAGCACTGCAGGAGAACATGGATCTGGGTCTGCCAGGCAAGATTTAAAATGGAAGGGAAAGAGGACAGGAACAGGGAAGATTGATGAGAAAGGGAAGGAGACAGGACAGCATGCCCACGTGTGCACATGGTGCTTGGATTTGGCAGGTGCCCAATATGCACACACTGCTCAGGAGGAGAACAAAACCTCGGAGCATCGTGGTAGACTCCTTCCTCCAGCTCACAACTGTCCTTTTTTCAGATCATTCATCCACCACTGCAACCCCTGCAAGTCTCCACAAGACCCCCTTTGTCACAGTACAGGTCAAATATTCTCATTTTAGTCCCATCCTTTCTGAATCTGTTCTCTTGCTTACCGATGGGCAGCAACTACAAGCAACACCACAGCTTGAGCAGTAGATATTTAGCTGGACTTTTCGCGCCCAACAGCAACATTTATTACTTCTGCTTGCATATGCCCGCCAGGCTCTCAATTACTACACCAGAAGATGCCAAGGGAAAAGCATGCAGTTTTCTGTCCAATTTGGAGATGCCCATTGTTAAAAGCTACTTCTACAAACCCTTCCAGCTAGCTCCAGGGCAGCATCGTTTGTCATGCTGATGAAGCAGTAGGTGAAACCACATATAAAGAAGTAACTTCAGAGGGCAGTATTTGCTTAGGGTAAAATCTGCCCTTGAATTCAAAGTAAGCGGGAGCTGAAAATGAACCACAAAAGGCAACTCTGCCTTTGGAGTAAATCCCAGCTTTGGGCTCACTAACACCTGATGTCTGACACCGCAAGCTACAGCTACTGGCAGAGAGCACATGAAGCTCCGACTTCTGTAACACAACCACACACGTCAGCTTCATCACAGGTCTCACCTTAAACCACAAAGGTAATTCAGTCCCAGCAACTCTTACCCCATCACATCCAGGATCTGCAGTGGGAGGGTAATAAAATACTCAGCACCTGCACGGAGCTCGTCAGCACTTTGTACAAGGTAGGTCAGCATTAGGGAAGGAACACGAGACACATCTACATCTCTTAGGTTTCCTTCACTTCTGACCATACTAAAGTGAAGCGTACTTTCAGATAAAAGTTGTATTTTTATAGAGGGGCTCCTCTTGCCAGCCTGCACTGACACATAACCCTGAGAGTTCACAAAAGGCTAGAGCTACAAACCAACCTCCAGGAATCTCATCCCGCTGGATTATCCCTTCTCCTGGGAAAGTCTCTTCTGGCACACCCCTTCTGTCATTGCTATGTCCTCAAACTAACCACACCATGAACACAGTCACCTTGAACCCTGCAAACCAGGACAGGAACATTTGGTCACCTAAAAACCCAGTGCAAGCAAATTTTCAGCCCAGACAAACGTTTCTGACACCACGATACTGACATTCTGCTGATCACCACTCCAAAGCCTCCTGCTGCTCTTGCACTCCTCCCACTGCTGTACCTCCAGTCACCAAGGTCCAACAGCCCCTTCCCTGGACAGGGACCCAGGGAGAAGACAGGATGGCACATATCCCCTCAGCTCTCAGTTAGCTTTACTCCATCTCTTTGGCCCCCTTCTTGTCCCCCTTCCACTCGCATTTTGCTGCGTCTGATGCATTTGAGCCTGATGAAAGCTCACGTGGCCCCTGTGCTCACCACCCACCACCAGGGAATAATCTCCTTCAGCCACCACCAAAGACTCAAAGGATACGTGAAGCCACAGCAGCCAGCCAAGACAAACATTGCTTGCCCATCACTTTGCCCCATATCTTGACTTTGCTTCATACCTGCTCTGCCCTCAACTCAACTGAGAACGTGCACAGCTGGCCAGATGCGTTCCTTGCACCAGGAAGCTCACGTGAAGTCACATTTGAGAGAAAGGAGCAGAGCTGCTTGTGAGCAAGACACACACACCTTCATGGTAAGACCAAGTCAATGCATCCAGGATGTAAGTCAAGCTTTGATCAAATAAAAGATGATCTTAGGCAGCGAAAAATTTCACCACTCTGACCATCTCCAATTTCAAGTACAAAAGGGCATCCCAGCAAACACTTATTTCCAATGTATGGAAGACAGTTGATTTAGCTCAAAAACAGATCTCCAGGCCAGCACAAATATGCACATTGCTGAGCTGGATGTATTCAAGGATCATGAGAGAGGCTTTTTAAATTTTTTGAGCCGTTTACAAACACCTCAAGGAATTTCATTCTGCAGCAAGTGACCTGACACACTGATGAAATCCATCTGAAATTACAGCAGGTACTTCCAGGCAGACAGCCTGGGACAGGAGCTGATGGGGAGCCATAAAGTGAAATGCTGACAAGTGGCAGAAAGCCCGGCAACTCTGTACCACAGGGCATTCAAAGTCACACATGTGCTATTCAAAACCATGAATACGAGCGGTTTCATCACCTCTCTTGTAAGTCCTGAAGATTCTCCACAAATAGCAGATTTTAATACAGCCCTTCTTCCTATTGACTTGTATAATCTGTGCCTTAAGACTGCACCTCATCCTGCAATAACCCCCATCAGCCTTCGTCCTTCCATCACAGACAGATGAACCACAGCTCACTCAGAGCAACACCAACCAGCCCAACAGGGACAAATCCACCTGCCTCCCCAGGGCACTAACAGTGCAATCCCACCAACCACTCTGAAACAAGTCAAAAAGAGTACTGAGGCAGGGTACCGAGGCAAGGACGGACAGCCAGTGATACCGGATCTGCTCTAGGAAGAGGGGTCAGGGCAGGTACAGCGGGCGGGCTGCAAAGATGGAAATAATTAGCCTAACTGCAGCGATAATCCTTTTAGCTTAACAGAAGGTATCCCCTGGTGCTCCCTTTCCTTGGATATTTGAAGAAAAGACATTGAAATCGGGAGCCACGCCACATGTAATGACTGCCTTTACTAATCGGAATCCTTGGAAGGGATTGATTTCCAAGGAGCACGAAGGGCTCATTAGACTTGCATAGAAAATCCACTCAAGTCTAAAGGTACAGATACATCTCCTCCAGACTCCAGGATAAACTGCATATGCTTTCCATAGGCACTTTAAAAAATAGCCTACAACCAGCAGATTTCAGCACGAAACAAAGCTCCAACTCACAGATGGAAGAGATCCACCCTGCTGCAAGAAGAGATTCAGAGATTCATTCAGTCCCTCAGGGCAGAGCTGTGCCCACCTTAAAAACTGCACAAGAGGTAACCTAAAGGGCCACAATTCTCTGCTATATCCACCACATCCTGGGGTGATCTGCAAAGACAGCTTGGGAGCGAGGGCTGTTCATGCCAAAAAGCCAATGCCGCACCGAGCAGACAGACTGCCACTTGAGCATCTCCAAGACGGCGCAGTGACCCAAATCAGCAAGGGCTGCACCTCCGGCATGGCCGAGCCAGTCTGGTGCTCTGAGAGGGTTTGGCAGGGCCAACAAACAGCCCACCGACCTCCGCCCAGCATCACCCATCCTAATTCTCTTCCCAGGACTGGTTTGAGATGAGTGGGAACATCTCGGCACCGCTCTACAAGGATTAGCAATCCAGCTCAAATTACCTCTGCAATTACCTCCCTTCTTTTCTGTCTCCACAGGCAGGCAGAGCCCCGCCAGCAACGCATGCATTACAGCACTGCCTACTTCATTGATGAGCACCCCAACTGCAAGGACATGCCCTTGGGGTGAGCCCCAGACACCATGCCAGCCCACCTCTGGAGTCTGAACACCATGGTTAAGCAAGCGAAGATTGCTCTGGATGGGCAGAAAAACCAAGAAAGCCAGCCCAGCTCCGATGGGACTGCAGTACTAGTGAGAGATCCCCCGAGAGCTGCTGTCCTTCTACCAAGACATCATCTGGTGCTTCTCCGAGCAGAGGCTGGGAAGAGCTGAGTCTGGGGTTCCCCTTCCACCTGGCTACAGGGCAGGCACACAAAGGAAACAAGCAATTGATTCTGATTTTTGTTTCGCAGTCTGAGCTGTTCTGATAAAGCTAGAGAAGTCCCTTTGGCTTTTGCAAGAAAGGGCTCACAGTGTATTTCACAGACTACACAGGTCTGCAAACCGTAGAGCAAGCTATATACCCAGAAAGCACAACACGCGATGCTGCTGTCTGGGGGCTGGCTGCTTTACCCCGCTGCAGACCCTCCCAAATCTGCACCGTGCTCCAGCAGCTCCAGAGACAGCCCTGATGCCGCACACCCTCCCAACATGATCCACATGAAGGACTCACGAGAATGTCACGAGTGCCAGGCACTTCACTGTGAGCTTCCAACTCTCACAGTCCAGCCCCACACCTACGTGCAGCCTGGGAAGCAGTAAGCCAACCTACAAGCCAACACGCTAAGCAAATTGGAAAATACTGGGAGCAGGGTGGAAACCAGCACCCTGATTCTTTCTTGCCTAATTCATCAAGTGTCAGAGCATTGCTACAGCTAAATTAGCAGCACTCCCTCAAAAGATGCAGAGACAAACACCAAGCCTCACTGGCAAAATAAGCTTATTCTGCTCAAGACAAACTCAAATCTACACCTTTCTTCCAGCTTTTGAATAACGTTCCTACTGGGAAAATATGGAACGGCCACCCTCAGCAATTCCCTTCAGACACTGCTTCATGATCCAGTTTTCAACACAAACCAAAAGGGATTTGCCTGAAAGTCTGGACATAGACACACCCCAGCACTAGCATCTCAAATGGCAATGCCAAGCGCCAGTACAGACACACACGGACACCCCAACCGGCAGAGCCGGTACAGCTGGGCTGCTGTAAGCGTCAGGACAATTGGTTACTCCCATGCTGATGAACACAGGCTTTCAGAAGAAACGGCAGAGACACCATCTCAAAAGCATTTTCAACATGGCTTTCCCCAGACGCTTCTAACAGCCCCATGATGTTGCAAAGCCCAGCTTCCAAACGAGGATATAAACATCACCGAGGAGCAATTTGCTCTACTCCCCACTACTACAGAGTAAGAACCACTCAGCTAAGCCCCAGCACATAGGCAAGGTGGGACCCAAACACTTCCAAATCCTGTGGCTGGCAAAACCCTGAAAAAAGACAATGATGCAACATAGCTCAACAAGCATGCAATGAAGTTCTTCAAAATGAAGCAGAGGAGCATGAAAGGCAGAAGATTAAGACGCTCACCTTACTGGCATGCTACAAGTGTCCCTGACTAGACACATCAGGCTCAGCCTCAACGTGGAAAGAGCAGTTGCAGTGTCACATTTCCCTCATTTTTATCCCATGAGGACTGCTCTTCTGGACAGGGGAGCAGACTTCCCCATGGCTTTTGGGAAGGAAATGAGAAAGCTGCAGCACTACTTGTTCAGGACAGATAAATACATTTACTTGGTCCAGCTGGGTCCTGCTGAAACTGCAGTTTATTAAGCACAGAGGGAATGGGATCATTTGAATGAAATGCCTTGGGAAGGAAGAGGCTGAAAGCAGAGGGCATCAAGGCGATCCAGAGGAACTGATGCAGGGTGAGGAAGACTAAATTAGAAGCCTGACCTGTAAATACTTAACATAGTACTTGAAAAGGGTGAGTGATGAGGGAGGGAGAGACACAAAACCCATACTATTGCACTTGTCACCTGAAGGAACTGGACTCATCTTCTCTCCATGGGAGCTGCCCACAGGGCACACAGAGGTCCGGTCACTTCTGTCCTCATCCCAGCTAATCCCAGCTGATGAAGGACAAATCTTATCTGTGATATCATCTGTGCCTTCCAGAGTCGCTAACAGCCTTGCTCTGCCAGGCAGAGACCACAACATCTTGATGTGTCTCACGTTGTGTCAGATGTAATCTTTGCAACAAGCTCACCTGAAAGCTGCAGATCAGCAGTGAGCTGTTCCAGAGCAGAGCTGAAAAAATGGTTCTTTTATTTAAAGGCTTTGAACGATAACAACCATGCTTCACACTTTCACTCATTAAACCAGGCAGAGCTGATTTAGTTCAAGTTTCTCAAGGGTCAACTTCTGACCATCACGCTATGGAAGACGAAGACAGACCCACAGCACTGGACACCTCCATGCACACACTAACGGTCTAATAACATTTTAAAGCAAACAGAGCTCAACAGGTCTTTCATTTTAAGCTTTACGTGTTCAAGACTCAACTGTCCTAAGACCGTCTCATGCTACAGTCAAGCCTTATGGAGGATGAAGACCCAGGCAACCAACCTGTGGGACAGGCATCACATTTTCCCAGAGCACAGGAGCTGGGTCTCAAAAAAACCAACCACCACCCGCACCTTAATTCAAAAGCCCTGAACACAAGCCCTCATTTTCAAGGGCATTCGGCAGCATGAGGTACCTCTGCTAACACTGCAGGATGGCACAAGGAAGCATACCACAGCCACACGCCTCCTTCCAAATACCACTATTTTATCTAGAGCAAGAATAAGAACATGCAATACTATCAGGTGTTAATTATCTGCCTGGAAAACCTCCATGCGCTACAGCTAAGGCAGCCAGCACCTTGCTTTTCTCCTTAGTTGCACATCTTGGGGGAAAAAAAATAAGCTTTTTGCATATCAAAATATGGTTTTCTATTACTGGGTTAGACTATTTCTCATTTTGAGAGAGAATAAGATTCCAACATTCCTTCTCTCGAGTGCACCCTGTAAATGCCCAGCTGAGAGCTGTTTTGATTGACCACCTTGAGGAAAAAAAAAAGGCAAAAAAATTTTAATCGCACAAGGAAAACGATTAAACACTCCAAATCTGAGGTATTGGCAGCAAAGGTAAAACCCCTTCATTGGATGTAAGAAGGCAGCCATTGCTCGACAGAATGAATTAGTGATTCTCGGTAGTGAATTTTGTTCCACTCATTCAGACACACGTTAGACATCTGCCCAGATCCACACAGATAAACGCAGGGCAGCTCAGGAATACGCTGCATACAAATTGCTGAAGCGACAGCTTAGCTCATCTCAGCTGCTCCTTCCAGCCAGCCCGTTTCTAAGCAAGACCAGCCTCTCGCTGCAAATGGAGCTGCACCTCGCGTGGTGGTACCACCAGCAAATGGAAGGAGAAACTCCCTTTAAAGCGATGGCAGCTGCCCTCTGCGAGCGAACAACAGGATTGCATTTCTAGGTGCTAAAAAAAAATTTTAAAAATCACCTTTCCTAACCGAATCCACCCTTCTGCTAACACGGCAGACAGGGGATGCAGGTAGAAATCTCCATCCCTCACCTGAAGTAAGCGGTTTCTACTCCTTATGGGTTTAATTGCTCCGAGCCAAGAGGGCAGGCATGCCACGCAGCACACCTGGGAACACCTGGCCAGAAAACTTCCCTTTTCATGCCTGTGAAGTTAGACTTCAAACAAAGAAATAACCAGCAACTAAAGGAAAAAAAGGCAAAACCCAGAAAGGGGGCCAGCCCCGTGCCCCGCCTGGTGCGATTTTAGGACAAGAAAGAAGGGGCAGCACGAAGAGAGGCTAATGGAAGGGAGAAGGGGACAATTCCAGCATGAGATGGGGACACCTGTGAGGTGTGAGGGACATCCAGGGCCTGCTGAGACCACCAGTTACACCATCCCAGCCCTAAACCCACCGGGATGGGCACCAGCATCCCCAGCCCAACTGGAGAACACCCAGGGTTTAAGAGCGGGGGAACCCACCTTGGGCAACCGCGCTGGTAACGGGAAATATTGGAACCCCTTGGCCAGGCATCTGGGGGATGCAACAAAGCGAGGCAACTCCTGGGTGCCATGACCTCAATAACGCTTTCCAACCCTCAAAATTTCGGGCGGGGCGTGGACAGCTCCGTTTTCTGAAGCGTCTTTACCTCATGGTTTTCTATTATTGATTAATTTATCATTGCTAATTACAGCTACAGCCCCCCTCCCCTTCCCCGAGGGCGGCTGCAGAAGATGGCACCGCGCCGAGGCGGGAAGGCGCTGCCCACCCCTCCTGCCGCAGCCCCCGGCCCCACCTGCCTCAGGGAATGGGGCAAAAAAACGGCGAAATGGGGGAAAAAATAAAAAAAAATACGCCTGTCTGCCTGCCTGCCTCCCTCCTTCCCTCCCTCCCCG
>VWZL01003279.1:0-83243 GCA_013396915.1 Stercorarius parasiticus
TTCTATGATTCTGTAATGCATCCAAGGATACTGCTGGCCTTCTTTGAGGCAAGAGCACATTGCTGGCTTACGTTCAACTTTGTGTCCACCAGAATCCCCAGATCCCTTTTTTCAGAGCTGAGATGGGTCATCCACAGAAATGCTGTGCAGGAGTATTGCAGGCTGGCAGGGTTAACTGCCTCCAGGGCTGGGGAAGACTGCAGGATGCAGGGAAGGACTGTTGGGGGTTCACAAATGTTATGAGGCGATGTTGTACAGAGGCTTGTGAAAATGTGTGATACTCATCTGTCACATCCCACTCTCAGGAAAGAGTGGGGGTAAGTGACTCAGATTCATAAATCCCCAACATCACGGACTAAGGTGAGTTAAATCCCAAGGTCCATATTCAAACATTTATTAGTTTCCCAAAATGATTAATATAGGTCTTAACAAGTCCATGATAACTGGTTAGGTATACGACAAATTATGGCAAGTGGTGAGGTATGCATTGTGTTACTTAACAACTGGTATAGGACAAGTTATGGCAACCAGTACTTGAGGTTGTTACTTAAGAACTCTAACCATTACTTAACAACTCTAAGAGGAAAGAGAAACGAAGGGATAGAGAAAGGAAAAGACAGAGGAAAAAGACAGAGATAAAGAGATCACTGGTCCTGGTTCCAGCGTCTTTTTCAGGGAATCTTCCCAGGCATAATCTTCTTCTTTCTGGGGAAAAATCTCCCCAGGCATGATCTTCATTTGTTTCTTCTTGTTTGTTCCCTCTCCAGGGGCACTTATTCTCCCCTTTTATGTTTGCTGAATTAGTACAGCCCACCCCCCTTGCCAAGGACAGCCTCATCTCAGGTTTCTCCCTTCTCCCAGGTGACATGTAGCATGATTTGGGTGGAGAGACGAGTGCCGTATCATACATGTTTAGCATGATCTCTATAATCTTCATTAGCATATGCAGGGGGGTGTGCTTTCATATGCATTTCATGGATAATGAAGCAAAGGTCACTTCTAGGACACAACGGCCTTGAGAACTGAGAACTAGCAAGATCACCACACAAGCAGCAGAACTATTTTGTCTTCACAAGACAGTAATCCCACACTTTCAGGCACCAGAGGTGTTAGCCTTATCAGTTCTTTGAAAGCCAGGCCTGCGTTATTCATTTCCTTGCAAATGCTTGAGGCATTCCATTGAAGGCTTGGAGGACCTTCTGCCCCTCGTCAGGGAATTTACAGTCTGTCTCTTATATCACCCCAGGATGCCTTGGGGAAGGCACAAAGGTGGGAGGAATAAGATGGGCCCAGATGGATGCGAGAGGAATCAGTACAGGAAGAAGTCTTCTCAACAATGTCTTTTCATAAGGCTTGGATCAGAACCTTCAGATATGTTATGGGTGCTGTATTTGCTGTGGTAGCATCTTTAGATTATAATGATAGGATAACTGAGATGGGAAGGGATCTTTCACAGTCATTTAGTCCAACCTTTGCTTAAAGCAAGACTTACTTCTGCATCTTACTATGTATGTTACTCAGGGCCTCGCTCAGCTGAGTTTTGACTGTCTCCAATGATGGACTGTCCTTAGTCTTTTTTCTCTCTT
Source organism: Stercorarius parasiticus (assembly GCA_013396915.1). NCBI lineage: Eukaryota > Metazoa > Chordata > Aves > Charadriiformes > Stercorariidae > Stercorarius > Stercorarius parasiticus. The sequence goes on from VWZL01003279.1 coordinate 1,587, forward strand.
TTTTTCTAAGTTTCCTTTATCTGTCCTGGGCTGCATCAAAAGAATAGTGGCTAGCAGGTCGAGGGAGGTGATTCTAAACCTCCACTCCACTCTGGTGAGACCCCAACTGCAGTATTGCATCCAGCTCTGGAGCCCTCAGCACAGGAAGGATATGGACTTCTTGGAGTGGGTCCAGAGGATGGACACAAAAATGATCAGAGGGCTGGAGCACCTCTCCTATGAAGACAGGCTGAGAGAGTTGGAATTGTTCAGCCTGGAGAAGAGGAGGCTCTGGGGACACCTTATTGTGGCCTTTCAATACTTAAAGGGGGCTTATGAGAAAGATGGTGAAAAACTTTTTAGCAAGGCCTGTTGTGAAAGGATGAGGGGTAAGGTTTTAAACTAAAAGAGGGCAGATTCAGACTAGAAATAAGGAAGAAATTTCTTACATTGAGGGTGGTGAAACACTGGCACAAGTTGCCCAGAGAGGTGGTAGATGCTCCATCCCTGGAAAGATTCAAGGTCAGGTTGGACGGGGCTCTGAGCAACCTGATCTAGTTGAAGATGTCCCTGTTCATTGCAAGGGGGGTTGGACTAGATGACCTTTAAGGGTCCCTTCCAGCCCAAACCATTCTATGATTCTATGATACTATTATTTCTCTACCATTGTATGTAATAGTTACAAATAAGAATGGCTATAAATCTATATTGGTGAGTGATGTTAATTATCTAATTATTTGTATGTGCTTACCTCTTAATTAATGGTAAGGATCTGAAATTGCATTTTCTCAGGTTATTAATTGCAGTATCTCAAGGCTAACAATAATTTAATCAGAGACTGTAGAGACTTAATGAAAACATCAGAAGTGTGAGAATCAAAAGTATAGACAATTTGGAAGGAATATAAAGTGCAGACTGAAAAAGCAAATATGTCATTTCAGAGCTTGACAATTTTCTCACATCATTCTTTAAATTGTCCAAGCCTGGTTATTTTAAACAGAAACCAAAACAAAAAACCAAACCAAACCAAACAAACAAACAAAAAAATCCAAATGTAACAATGCCTAGAAATTCAATGACAATTAGTGCTGATGAATGTGTAACTCATTAATGCCATACTCAAATGGGACATTCTCTCCTTATAGCAGAAATTCTCCAGAAACTTGTCTGTCATCGTTGACTTTTGTGTATGGACTCAGGAGGTGGTGGAAACGATACAGCACAATAAACTCTAATGCTATAGTAACTAATAGTAACACTTAAAACTTATTTTTGCTTCACCTTTTCCATTTCTTCAGAAAACTTTAAGCTTTTTTTGACTGCACCTAAATGCCTATGCCATAGGGATTTCCTCCATTTATAAATCATGTTGTATGGTTACTGGGATTAAATATAGGAAGTAACACATTTAAGATCTATACAGTTGTTTCTAGACCCACTGCCTTCTGAAACTAACAGATCTAAAAGAAGACATTTGTAGAAAAACTACCAATGGTAATTTCTAAAGACACCTCAAACATACTAAAGGATTTCCTCTTATTTGTTTTATGTCTGCAATAGTGGTACAAGGCACTTGCTTTATAAGGAGATGAAGCTTTGTAATAGAAAGAACTACAAAATCTTGCAAAGGAAGCAATCCTCTAGTAATGGTAAGTGTCTTCAATATCAGTATATGGGGTACGCTGACACATCACCCCATTTTTATCTGGAACACAGTGCATTGTACTGATAATTAAAGCACAGCAGAATACATATTTCTATCAGGAAGGTTAAAATTAAAAATAGGTTATGTAACATTTAAAGGAATATGAAGTAATTTCTTGTGGCCCTAATTTATTTGAACCACCTGAAACCATTTCAAAAGCAATAAAAGAATGCATAAACATTTTATATCTACCTTCAGTAGAGTTATTACAAATAATGAGACTGCTGTGCATGATTTAGCAATGATATAAAACCCGCAGCACTCTATATTCTGCATGCAAAATGACTGAGGATAACATAGTAGTTTCCTTTTTGAATCTTTTTATTTGTCTTGCTTTGAGAGAGTAAAAAGTATAAATTAGAGGGACAGATAGTGAAGACTTACTGCCCCCAGGCGTCTGTATGAGGATTCATTTGATTAGGAGGCAGCAATATCCCTCAAGGAAACATCTTCCTTTTTCTGTCAGAGAAATTGGATTCTAGCCTTCTATCTTAGGTATCCAAAGACTTTCACTTTGTTTTAGGATGTACAGTATCATTGTGAGAGTTAGAAATAATTGAAATCATGTCTTGGGCACTGACCAAATACCTGAGTTGATTTTCTTCTCAAGAAATAGTTTGTTTCTGTTTTAATTGGGAATGTCCAAACTTTGAATATATAATCTGCATATATCTATGTGAATATATAATCTGTGCTCTCTGGAAGCCTCATGCAAAGGTAGATTATAATGCCAGCTGCATTTCACTACCTCAGGACTACTCCCCTGTCATCTGGAGGCACATCTGTTGTATCCAGACCCAGCATGCCAGCAGTCTGTCCCACCTTGTGTGGTATCTTAATGGTCAGTAAGCTGAAGTGCCTTTACCTGCGCTCTTGCTCATAGGCTCCACTAATTACTCAAATAACACAAGCTTGTGTTGTAAGGTGATGAGGGTCTCTGCCATTCCCATCTTGATAAAAGGCCATCAGAGCAGTAAAGCACTTTCTTAAATTAATATAAATGTATATTTATTAAAGATTGCAAAAGCATACATGAGTAATGCTATTCCGGATTACTTTAGGACAAGTTCTTTGTGATGTCCACAGGATAGCCCAGCTGGCACAGGACTTGAATGGAAAGGCATAGTTTGCAGGAAGCTGTGATATATCAGGTGTCATTCTTCCCTTGAGATATACAAAACCTAAAATGCTCACCAGCATAAAACAGGGAGCCATACGTAATTCACTGGTTTTTGGGTGATAGGTTAATCCATGCTCTTTAACACTTGAGGTTACTAAAGATTTAGATATTTTAAGGTTGGTTAACTGTTAAATCATGTTTTCTAACCTATGAGAATGTGTTACTCTGACTATGATCCTGTTTGCAAAATTTATAGTACTTGTCATAATGACTTGACCAAATTACACATGAAGTGTTTAGACTCTATTTAGCAATTGATTGGCAGTTTCAAATGGGTACAATAGTCTTAGTTAATTCTTTAACTAAACTATTAAGAGGTCTTTCATAAAAGCTGTGCTATATTCATTCTAGAAATATTTCCACTTAAAGAATCCTTAAACCTATCCTGTATAGGGCTAATTTGAGATTTCCCTGGGATGAAAGGTACTGCCTATACTGAAGATTTTATTCCCTAGTATCTCTAAATCTAAATAAGAAATGATACATACATATTTAATTCTAGATGAGAAAAGTGAAGGCAGTAAGGTTAGTAGAGGATAAATCCCTACCTTTAAATTTTTAAAATGAGAGAAACAAAAAGAAAGTCTATATTGACTAAATACAGTATTACAGCTCTGATGTCTTTATTTGCCAGCACTTTTCTGCTTTCATCATCCAATTCAGGACTTCTGTAGCTCTTTTTAAGTGCATGAAATTAAAGCTCTAGGATCAAAAATAGAACCCAACAGATTATACAAGTCCCTTTTATGAAGTTCACAGAATCATGGAATGATTAAGGTTGGAAGAGACCTCTGGAGATCACCTTGACCAACCCCCCTGCTCAAGCAGGGCCAGCTAGAGCCACTTGCCCAGACCGTGTCCAGATAGCTTTGGAGGGTCTTCAAGGATGGAGACTCCACAACCTCCCTGGGTAACCTCTTCCTGTGCTCATTCACCCTCACACAAAAAAGTGTTTCCTAATGTTCAGAGGACACTCCCGTGTTTGTGCCCATCACCTCCTGCCATGTCAGTGGACACCATCGGGAAAGGCCTGGCTCAGTTGACTTTGTGCTCTCCCTTCAGATATTTGTACAGCTTAATGAGATCTCCCCTGAGCCTTCTTTTCTCTAGGCTGAACAGTCACAGGTCTCTCAGCCTTTCCTGGTATGGGAGATGTTTAAGTCCCGTCATCATCTTAGTGGCCCTTCTCTGGATGCTCTCTCCCGTAATTCCATCTCTTGTACTGGGGATCCCAGAACCAGACATGCTGCTCCAGATGTGGCCTTACCAGTGCTGAGGAGAGGCGAAGGATCACCTCCCTTGATGTGTGGTTAAGACTCCTCCTAATGCAGACCGGGTTACCAGTGGCCACCTTTGCCACAAGGGCATGTTGCTGGCTCATACTCAACTTCATGTCCACAAGGCTCCCCAAGTACTTACCTGCAAAGCTGTTAGGCCCCTAGCATATGCTGGTACCTGGGATTGTTCTTCCTCAGGTGTAGGACTTTGAATGGCCTTTTGTTGAATTTCTTGGTGTTCCTGTCAGGCCGTTTCTCCAGCCTGTCAAGGTCCCTCTGGATGGCACAACAACCCTCTGTTATATCAGCTACTTCTCCCATTTTTGTATCATCAGCAAACTTGTTGAGGGTACACTTGGCACCATCATCCAGATTATTAAGGAAGATATTGAATAGCATTGGACCCAGCATGTACCCCTGCAGTACTCTGCTAGTTACTGTCCCCCAACTAGACTTCATGCCACTGATCAGAATCCCCTGGGCCCACCTATTCAAGCAGTTTTCAGTTCACCTTGCTGTCTGCTTCCCTAGCCCATACTTCAGCAGCTTCTCTGTTAGGATCTTACGGGGACAGCGTTAAAAGACTTAATGAAGTCTACACAGTCAAGTGGGAAATATCCACTGCTCTCCACATATATGGGTTGTTAAATTGGTCAAGCATGAGTTCTTCTTTGTGAATCCATGCTGACCAGTCCTGATCAGCTTCGTGTTCTTCACGTGCCTGGAAATGGCTTCTAGGATTTGTTACTTCATCACCTTCCAAAGTGTTCCCAGGAGTTGTTTAAGCAAAATAACCTAAAGATTGATGTATCTCTGGGTGCAGATGCAAAATTTGCATACAATAGCTCAATTCCACCATAATTGAAATGTGAGGAAATTGTGATGAAAGTAAAAGCCCCAGTCCCTAGTAGGTAGTCAAAAGTGCTGTCACAATTTTTAGTAAAAAAAAGTAAAACCCCAATTGTTTATGTCTAATAACCTTGCCTTACTAGGTGAATAACATTCCCATATGTGCTTTCTTCTAAGGATTCCAGCATTGCTTAAACTGTTGCAGACAGACATGTGCTGGGTGTGCACAGGAGCAGCCATTTGGAATGTGGTTTGTTAAAGACAATAGGTGCTGTCTGGAGGCTGGTGGGGAACAGCCGATCAACCATTCTTGGACGGCCTCACAGGAGTCGGTGACAGTTTCTGTGGATGAAAGGCAGTGAAGGGATCTTCTGACACCATGTCAGCTGGCCTTCGCCCATTCGGCCTTCCCCAGTCGACTCTTCATTTTGTGGGTTTTTTCACATTCTGTGAGCTCGGTGGTATAGAGAGAATTTAACTGTAGAGTGATATTAGGGATCAGTGACAGATCTTTCCATGATTCATTACAGACACTGGAAATAAGATAACATGCTTGCAGAAAGATTTGTGATCTCTCACACATTCCACTGTTATTCTGCTGTATATTGTACGGAAGGAACTGCATTGGAAGACTAAGACAGTCGCTCACTCCTTGTTTTTCCTTCATATATCTATATATCATACACCTTCAGGATACTGTACTTAGGAATAGGGATTTAAGGCTTATCACAGTATGTAACAAATTAAATTGAGTCATTCACTCTCCCTATCTTTCCACCAGGAATTTTGGAAAATGCCCAGTCCACGGGGTATCAGGATATGCATTTTTTTTTTGTCCTCTGTACAGAGGCAATGAATTTTTACATTTTGCATGCATCAGACTATAGATAGAGAGACTAAACTAGCGTATTTTTGCTGACTGACCTAGAGATCTGCTGGTGAGTTTTGTGTGGGTGTGTGCACTCACACGTGAAGTTTCCAATACTTGTACATGCAAAAGTTAAATTTCTTCTCTGTGTTTTGGCAATTGCTTTGAGATGTTTAGCAATGTTGCAGTCAGAATTACATAATCTAATGATTTCAAATGATGGCTGAAATGGTTTACATGAGATGTCTGAGTATATTAAAAAAGTCTTATTCCAGTGATACAGAACAGAATATATACGTAGATTTAAATATACATCAGATTGTCCTCTGTGTGTAAATAAAGAAAGAGACTAGTCAGTTAAAAAAAAAGGGGAATTAGAAACGTAACAGATCAATGTGCCTGTAAGAGAGTTTTTGTCCTTACAAAATACATGATTTTGACTTGATCTTTTTTTTGTTTAGCATAATTATGTTCACAATAAATGCTTCTCTTTCTAAGTTTGCCACCAGTACCAATTGCTTGTTACAATATGTAATATTTTTAGCATGGCTTTGTGACATTTTTTCACTTACTTTAAAAGAACTTGAAAATATTAGTAACTTCAGTTAATATGGTTGTGAGATAAACAGAAATATCATTGAGAATTATGTGAATTTGTGACCAAGCTTTCTTAGTATTAGGTGAATATCTCAGAATACTCATGAGAATATGTGAGACTATTTTTTTAAACACAGTCATATTTCCTTATTTCTCTTGAATGTATGTAACCTGGTTTATTCGGAGTTGACCCTTGACTTTTCTACACCTTTTTTGTCACCTGATCTGAAGTCTTTCCTCCTCTTTCTTCCAAGATCCCAGATTTTTTAGTCCCTATGTGCGCACCCTCATACTTTATCATACAACGTTTATGTTACTTCATTTCTAAAGATCACTCAGTTCTTCTGTATTTCAGAAATATTTGAAATTATGCTGTCTTTCTGGACAAAATCTTCCACCTTTACAGCCTATTTCTGTATTGCTGATTCTAGCAGAAATTTCAGCCTATTTACATTGGAGCATTAACCTATCCAGTGTACATCATGTTCTTTTTATCACAAGCTATTAATGTGATTAATTGCAAATTAATTTTATCTTGTCTCCTATCAGACAAACGTGTTCAATATAATTTGCATTATGTGACACAATTTTGTCTCTGAATAAATAAAGCCACTGCTCATACCTAGACATTTTACCTATTGCTTATCATAGAGAAATTATGGAAAGGAAACTCTTTACTTATTATGAAACAATTTATTTTCTTGTGATTTATCTAAACTTCTTTCTGAAGTGGCCTTCTCATTTCATTTGTTCATGTAAGATTATAATTCAAGAGTCTTTGCAAGGACTTTAAACCATCAGTAATCTTCCTCTAAGGTTTCTTACCTCATCATCTTATAATTCCTAATAAAAGATTATGCAACAGGAGAGTCCTATTAAAAAATTTAGTTCTGCAGAACCACCAGACATACTCCTAGTACATTCTAGCTGTTTCTCAGAAAACAGACAAAAAGTATGACTCAGTTTCTACAGCTCATCAGCTTTTAATCAGATCTTTGAGTTGAAGTAGTTGCTTCTGCTTTTGAGCTTGAGTCACACAGTAGTTCTAAAAGAGATACAGAAAAAATACAAATGTCTAAACAATTTACTGTCCTAGTTGAAGAACCATAAGGAAAGAGAATCTGAAAATTAGCCTCTTTTTTTATTTGTTTCTGCAAAGACCATCAAAGTACTATCTCTCCAATAAAGCATATTATGCTAACCTTCATATTAAAATGAATTTTTTTAAAAAATTGAAAAATAAGATGAAAAAGAAGACTAAAGGACTATGTTTACATTCCTTATTATATACCTTCTCTACTAACTATCAATCAGTGCAAGAACTATGTGGTGTCCTAATGACTCAGTAGGTGTATATAAAGAGTGAGCTCTGACATAATCCCTTCTAGGAAGGAAAGACCTCCCTCCTGTTGAGATAAACTTGACAAGAAACAAAATATACCATAAACAGAACACAGTTTTTGACTTATTTACTATTTTTTTGCTCACCACAAATGTCCAAGAAAATTATGATGCATTAGGCCCTTTATTGCTCTTAATAAGGTTATTGGTACTTTTACTCCATGCCTGCCTTGGTTTAGCATATTTTGGTTTAGAAAAGCAAGAGAAAAATGGTAAAATAAATCACTATTTAGCAAACTCATATGACTCATTCAAAATTAAATGAGGCCCCAAAGAGCCCATAACCCTGTAACACAGGTTATCAAAAGGTATTTCCTTCTCAAAAGAAATAATTGTTTGAGAGAACCAGGCAGACAAGTAACCAGAGAAGATACAATATGTATAGCTTTTTGCATTGGTATTTTTTTTTTCCTTTGAGAAAGCAATAAATCCTAGCTCAACAGCAAATCCTGAAGGGACAAAAGAAGAAACAGGATGAAGACTGGGTAGCAATTCCCCAGGATACACTCCCAGTGTTCCGTAACTAAAGGTCTGTCTGATTCACATGTTGTATCTTGATGCATTTTTCTTGACTAAATATTTACTCAGTTGTTATAGATCCTGCATAAGGTTTTAGCTGCTACAACACCTTTCATCAAGAAGTTTGAAAGCTTGACTACAATTATGCAATGACCCTAATTTTTGATACTGGAAGAAACTACGAATAGTTCTATATTTGCCTGCTGTGTGACACTCACAATTCAAGTTTCATATACAAGGCTCCAGCAAATCCTTCTTACAGTCACTTCTGGACTGAAGAACCCTAGTGTAAATACGCTCCTTGTTAGAAATCCAGGAATGGGTATACCAGGGATAACTAAGTAGACTAAAACTCTCCAGCCTAGGGAGACTGTATTGTGGGGTGGTGAAATCATGAGAGAAAAGGAATAAGGAATTATTTTCCAATGTACACGCTAGGAAACATTGAATGAAGCTATTGTGAAAAGGATGAAAACAAATGAAAGGAGGTGGTCTTTTGCATAATGTTATGTTAAACTGTGGGATTTTACTGCCATGAGCTGCCATGGACAGTGAAATTTTGCATGGATTCAAAAAGCTTATAAATAAAACAATGGGGAGAAAATCCCTGCAGGCTATGAATACAGACACATTGCATTCAGTCAGTAAGCCCTAGACCTCCATGTTTTTGAAGGTTACAAAAGCATTTGGAAAAAATACTGTATGCTCATTCTTTTCTAATTTTCCTCCTTAGGTATCTACTGCGGTCAGCTATTAGAGCATGTATAATGGGTTAGATGGACCCCTGATTTATGCAGCCCTTTGGATCAGCACTCTGATGATTTCAATTTGGCATCATTTTAGCTTCTTCTGGCTTTACTTTCTGTAAGCTTTTGCCAAAATTAAGAAAACATGAAAACTCAGATTAGCATCATAGTCTTTTATCAGGGACATCTAGAGTGACGATTGCCTTCTAAAGATTGCAGAATTGTTTTTGTCTGTTGACCCATAAAGTGGGCATACTCTTCCAGCTGATGTGGGAGCTGCCGGCACAGTTAATTTGAGGTCTTTTAACTGAAAAATCCCTTTAGCAACATGTGCTCCCCTCTCTGCCAGGTCACTTGCCTGTGAAGCGTGGATGCTGACAGTAATATCTTTGAAAACAAACTGCCCTTTGGAACTACTGCAGCAAACGTTGCTGTTTCTTATAATGAAATTTTCCACACTAGAAAGTCTCATCTGGCAAATACAGCTCAAATGCAGCTTGCTGTTAGTGACTATTTCTACCAAGATTTTAAAATTAATGATGGTGTGCGTTTTATTTGTAGGTTTAGCAAGAACCAAAATGTGTACAAATGCAAATACAGATGCTGGTTTCTCAATATACAGAAAAATCCTTTTTTCTTTCTACACATCTAATTGTATTATTTCTTAGAGTTTACTATCTAATAATGTAAGTATGAGTCTTTTTTCAGCTTTATCCTTCTTATTTGCCTAATATTTTCAAATCCAGCTGTGTTGTGGAGAAAGAAAACGACATTCATAAAATACTATGAAGCCATCACGTAGATTTGGACGTATTATGTCTTCGTAAAACTGCAATTTGTAAGGTGATTCCTCCAGTGCAGGTATTAAGCATAACTCAGGAAGCTAACATTGTTAAGCATTGTTTCATTGTCCATTTTAAACTAGAAATCTGATGCTGTAACTATAGTCGGCACTCTGACTGTAGTAGATCCAGACCAGAGAGAAGAGGATGATAATGCCTAAATTGGCACATGCCAATGTCTGAAAGCTTGAAGAAAACAAATGTCATCATTTTAATATAAGGGTGCATCTAAAAACTTGTTTACATAAATACCATTAAAATCTTTGAATTACCTGTTACAGTCTTTTATGCTAGAACAGTTTAAGAGTCTGCGATTGCCACGTCTGTCAAGATATTCTCTTAGAGGTTATTGCCTCTGAGAAGTCCGTCATTTAAAAAGTCAAGGCCACGGATGTGACTATTTTTTTTTTCATGCTGTTAACCTCATTAATGAGGAAAGGAAGTGGTAGACAACTATCATGACTGGGGACTGATTTGGTGCAACTAAACTGACCTAGCCAGTTACCATCAAGAGAGGTTCCAACCCCTCTGTGTGGGCTGCACCCTTATTCCCCTGATTTTCACCAACTGTCTGACTCTCAAATGCAGAAGTCTCCAAACTTTTTTGATGGTGGACCCCAACAGTAAAAAATTTTTGAGCACACCCCCCTGATATATGTATGCATGTGTATATATATACTTTTACTACTGTACTAATACACTATGTACACTATAAAGCATGCACAAAAATAGAGATTAGAGAGGATAAGACTAAGAGGAAATAAACACTTATTTTAAAATAAATTTCTAAAACCTTTTTTATTAACATTATAAAAAATATTTTCTTCACAAAACTCAATGGACTTGCCTATGCATGCACCCCACTTTGGAGACCATTCAGTTCACAGAGAGGCTTTTAGAAAATTGCCCTTGCAAAACAGATTGATTTTATTTTTTGCTGGATGAACTCTCTGAATGGGCTGGCTGAGAGCTCAGAAAAGCACCAGTGGGATAGGAAGGGTCATGGCCAGAATCCTGGAGGTGTGACCATCCCGTTTGTGGTAGCTAGGTCACCACAGCCAGAGCATCAGCCTGCACCCTTCCTAACTGCAGGGACTATACCAGCCCAGAGCTTTAGGCTCTCTTCCCGTTTTCTTCTTACTTGCAAATTGTCTCTAGTTAACCCTCCTGAGGAAAAATTTAATTCCCCAAGTACAGCACTCTGTGTCAGCCTTGGTCCTTGAACCTTGGCAGCAGCACATATTGCAGATTTGCAGGCACTCAAAAAACTGGGATTCGCACTGAGAATGATACGGTATATCTTTATGTCCTGATCTCCCTAAGAAACAAAGCTGTGTATCACAGACAAGGTTTAAAAGCATAAAATTAATTTTTTTTATCAAGGTAAAGGTTAGGAACATCATTCCTCATGATAAGGTTAGAGTATACATCTCCTTTCACTGGTTTCTGTCACCTTTCTTTGCATCTTCCTGCATAGAGAAGTATATCATCATTCAAGCCAGAACTCCTCTTTTCCTTCTCCCTATACTTCTATGAGCCTTCTACCTAGCCACAGGGACAGAGACAGAGCCACAGGACATGGGCTGATGAGCAGGACAGGACTTCTGCTCATAGTTGCACTTCTATTGTGTCTCAGCATGCCTCCACCACCACATACACAGTAGCACTTTCAGCTGTCACTACTTCTGCTGGATTTGTTACAAAGGTGCAGTCAGCAGTTTGAGCCCACCTGGAAGCTTAGACCTACAGGCACTGGATGTTGCAATGTCTCCTTTTTAGCACTGACATTACATCCCTCAAAGAAATTCACAGAAAAATTCATCATGCTGAGTTAGGAACCACCTGCACCACATAGGTCATATTAAGCTTTCTACTAGGAAATACTGAGGACAGTGGTATTTGGAAACTTGCTGCTACCATATTCAAAATGCATAACTGCAAGAACTGTCAGTGAGATGAACTCAGGCATACATATAAACTAAGCTCATCTGTTTAATTTGGGCAGAAGCAAATTGGAAAAAGGAACCTCTGCCTTTGGAAATTGACACTGTCCACAACCTAATTCTGCTTCCTGACCTGTAACAAGACATATCTGTTCTTACTGCCTTATCTACACTGAAACAATATAAACTTTCCCATGGAGACAAAACTCCAGTTTTGAAGGACTGGAAAAGATAATGTCAAAATGGAAGTACAAACGTCTTAAAAACAGACAGACCATTTGATCTGTAAACTTGGAAAATTTCTACCTGAACCCTTTTTTATGACATTAACTTTTGTCTTCTGATCCTGCTTCTTCAGTTCTGCAGTCAGAAAATAATGTCCTTGTTCTGATATTTCAACTTCCTGTCTCTGTTTGTTCTTTCCAGATTCATCTGTTTGGACTGAGAAAGCTATCAATCATGCACCTTAGTCGATGTATGCTACTCCTTGCCGCTGTCAGTGCTATCCAAAGTGAGTCTCATGCATATTAATGTTGTAATTTTATTAAAGCTTTTGAACAAATAATATGATACCTGGTGGGACACTGAGGAAGAGAATATAAGACATCAGGACTAATAAGTGAGAGTGGTGTCTACTACACAATGATGGTGAAAGTCCTTTAATCACTGTCCAATTTCTCTTTCCTCATGGAGAAACAACAGTACAAAAAAAAAACCCACACAAGCCTGTGAGTAACTTCAGCTTCTCTTCAATAAATTATTACCAATTTGATATTTCCCTGTTTAATTGCTGATGCATCATATAAAATATTAATTACTGTTCCTGCATATTAGGCTGCATAGCTGTGAGTCCCTTAAAAACATACTGCTGTAAGAGTCGGGTCATTTTGAAAAGGTGTCTCTGGGGACATGGAGGAGTTTTCCTAAACTGCTGATAAATGGGAGAAGACAGTAGGGATTAGAGTGATTTCATTGGTTAAGTCAGCAGAGAGAGGTGGCTTGCAGGCTGCGCTCTAATATCTACGCTGCCTTCAGGTCTGTCAGTTAAAATTAATGATTCGCTGCAAACTAGAAAGGACTGTTTTCTGTGAGCTGTTAGGGGATAAAACAGCTTTGCAAGGTCACATTTTGTGCATGCTGTGTTCCTCATTAACCTCCGCCTGGCCTAATCATCAATGAAAAACAAAATCCCAGTGTAGACATATGATAAAAGGCAGTAATAACTGATTAGTTTTGGTAGACCAACAGGAGGTAAGTGAGCTTACTCTATGAACAACATATTTAGCTCGATAAGATTTTGGCGGGGCAAACCTGTTTTTTAATGGAATTAAAGGAAGCAAAATACAAATATATTTCACAGCTAACAACAAAATATGGTCCTACAATATTCACTTTATAACATGCATTTCTCTTTTAAAACACAGATTCCATATGTATTTTAACTTGTTTTCTTAATTTTCCACTGTCCATCAATATTAGCCATACAGAAAACTGTTCTTTATCTAAAATGATAGTCATCTAAATTATCTAAACTGTTAAGACAACCACTTTTGTTGTGTTAATTTTATATGGGTTTGTCCATTTAGATTGCTGAAAGAGAGTTTGTAATTGGAGGAAACACAGGCAAAAGAGCAGAGTCTTTAGATTATTTGCCAGAAGAGAGTATATTTTGACCTTTAACCAGGATAGTTGTCCCAAACTGAGTCAAAAGCTGTGTTCAAGAAAAGCATCACGCTGTGTCTTCATTTCTTTCAGGAACTTAAATTTGGTGTAAAATTTCTTCAAATAAGAAAAGAATTGTTTTGCTTTCAAGGGACTGAGAGAAACTCATAAAGCAGACTTTAAAAAAATTCCATAAAAGTTTTACAACTAAAGATATTGCAGACTAAAAGAAAAAACTTGAATACAGCTAAAATAACCAAGATTTATTTCAAATAATAACACATGCTTAGCCAATGAACTAGAACATTTATATAGTTCACATGACAGACATTGGTATAATGATGCTACAGTAGTTGTCAGCGAATTACGCCAGGCACTGTAGGCACAGTAACACAGTCTGTTTTCCAGTGAGCTTACAGAGAGCTGCGGAGCGGCCAGGTTTTGGCAGCCCCTTGGAGCTGCTGTCTTTCTTGGAAAGGAAGACGATCCCGAGAGTTCCTCAGGAGTGTGTGGCTTTCTCATTTTACAGTCTCCCTGGCAGAATGCTGTGGGGTCAAAATACATTTTGATTATGCTAATATTTTTCAGACTTCACCTACCATACCTTAGGAAATAGATACACTAAACTAAACTTGAGGTATTACATAGTTCTCTCTGGAAAAAAATCATAAGAACCTGACATTTAATATACTGCATAAGGCCAACGCTTTCCTTGTATTTTTCCCACACCTTTTAACATTTCCATAAAGCATTAGACATTAGGAAGAAGTTCTTTACAGTGAGGGTGGTGAGACACCGGAACAGGTTGCCCAGAGAGGTGGTGGAGGCCCCATCCCTGGAGACATTCAAGGCCAAGCTTGATGAGGCTCTGAGCAACCTCATCTAGTTAAAGATGTCCCTGCTTACTGCAGGGGGGTTGGACTAGACGACCTTTAAAGGTCCCTTCCAACCCAACACATTCTATGATTCTATGATTACTTAAGATAAATAGTGAATTACAAGAGCTCTCTGATATTCTTTTAATATAGGTATGAGCGAGAGAAAGAATTTGACACTTTCTTTAACACACTGGACAAGAGCAAACATACTGAATGAACTTTATTGTTGTTCCTAAACTGAAAGATAGGGAGCCATTTTGTTGTTAGCTATCATAAAGAGCAAAAGCATATCAAGTAGCAGTTTTTCTGCATATATTGTACAGTATATGCAACACATTTCTGCTTTTATAGAATAAGTATGCTTTGCCTAATGCTTTGTTAGCTCCATTCTGGAAGGTCATGTCTTTTATATTAGCACAACACGTCATGAGCTAGCATGGCTAGTGACAGGGAGTTATAATGTTGGAATAACACAGTGGTGGTATTCACAGTGATTCTAATCAGATCTGACAGGGAGAGTGTGTGAAGGCTGTGCAGAAGGTGACTATCTAAAGACTGCTACTCCACAGAACATTCGCAAGGGTGCTTGCTCAGATCTGGTACTCGCAGTTTCCTGCTGAGTACCCATGTTCCTTTTGGATAAAATCTGTGATGCTGGAAAAAAGTTGTGTAAGCCTGTGGAGCCTCGCCAGGGAAAAAGAGATGTGCACCTTTTATGATGGACATAAGTTGATGTTTCAAGCCTTGCGTCCTTGTCCTTCCTTGTTTAAAAGGGCCAGTGAAGAAAAGATGGTTCAGATTCATCACAGTGCTAATGTCCAGCATCTTACTGTGATGCCAAACTAGAAGTCCTTTAACTCAGGCTGCCTTATAGAGAGAGGGCAACTTTAAGGCTATCTTAAATCTGAATTGCCACTGGAAGCATTTCTCTCTGTCTCTCCACAAAATGCAGACGGAGTAAGGTAAAGAGATGGCTAAGTGGGGAGGCTGAGTTAAGTGCCCAAAGTCAGGAAAGAAAACTGGTCTGAGAATCCACTGCTGCTGTTGTGCTTCTCTAACATCCCGCTCGCTTCTCAGTGGCGTTGCTGTCTTTGGTCACTCGCTTCCCCGTCATCTGTTAGCTGCCAAGAGCAACACTGTCTCTTGTCATTTACAACAAAATAAAATAATCCAGGAATTTAAGTGACTGAATTCTTTGTACAGAAAGCAGCACTATACCTCCTGTGATGTGTGTGTGTGTGTGCGTGCAAAGTCAGCAGCAGTCTCTGAATGTTTGCAGAACGAAAACCGAGTACTAAAACGGTATAGAAAATTGGGGGTACTACATAATTCTCAGGTCAGAAAATTATAACATCCCTTAAAACTATCAGAAACGAAAATGATGGGCACGCTTGCAGTGTGAGTGCCATTTCGCCTTCGCTGTCAGGAGGCCTGGCTGTATGCAGCTGGTGGGTGGCCCTGTGCTGGGGGCATCCCTGTGCTGGGGACATCCCAGTTCTCGGGGCATCCCGGTTCTCAGGGCATCCCGGTGCTGGGGGCAGCTGTGCTCTGGAGTTGCTGGGTCCAAACACCGCTGGGCACTGCAGGCCGACATCGGCTCGTCCTTAACCTGAAGGGCTGCAAACAACGGTGGGAAAGTGACACCTTCTGGCCAAAGAAGAGACTTGCACAAACACTTTCCTAGCTGGGGTGGTGTACGGGTGGCTAGGGACTAATTATTGCCTCTCCTGCAGTCTCCGTTTGCTTTTAAAATATTAATACCTAATTGCTTTCCACTGATACCATTGAGCTGCCTAATGCTGTCAGTCTTAATGTTCTACTGCTGCTATTTGGACACTGATGTTTTAGAATTGGGCTGAACTAAATGAATGTACTCTTGAGAAGTGAAAAACACTTTTTTCAACCATTTTTACTTCAAAAAAAACCAACAAAACCACAAAATAACCACAAAAACAAATAACCAAAAAAGAAAACAGAAAAAAAAAAAAACACAACAAAAAAAATCCCCCAAAAACCTAAACTCCTAATAAATATTCAATACCCAAGGGAATGGAGAGAATAATACATCTCTAGTGACGCATGGTAACGGTATCTTCATTACCGTCTTCTAATGCTATGTGGCAATCAAATCAGTGCTCAGTGCCACAGAGACTGAACTTCTCACACAATGCGGGTTTTCATAGATTATGACAGCGATGGCAAATTGCAACACCCAGTTTGTTTCACTGTCTGAAAATTGATGGAAAAGTTAGGCTGCTGGGTGTTTGAAGCATGCTAGAATAATCTAGTTCAGATAACCTCTATCGTATTCTTTCTACATACTGAATTTACTGTAAGTCTTTAGAAAGTCACCATAAGATCTCCTTGATTGAAAGGTTACCTATCAGTATAGACATCAATGAATAGAATTGGTGGTGAAAGCAGAGGGAATAGAATAACAGTGGTTTTTGTTGGTTCACTCAGCTGATGTGTCAGTTCTGTACCTTTAGATCAATTGAGACCTTATGAACTGCTGAAAAAACTTGCTCTCAAAAATGGCCTGGCACTTAATAACTTGGGCAAATTGGTGATTTCCTTTAGAATACTTGGCCCTAAGGTGTGACACCAGAAATGGGGAAAACTAAATTGACCAGCACCTCACTTTTTCACAAGTAGGGTCGTCGGGGATGTCAGTGATTAAAAAAAATCCCCCCAAAAGGAAACCATTCCATTTTAGTAGTATATTGATAAGCAAATAACAAACCTTGTTTATGCTCCTAGTTAGGTATGTTGATGCTTTGCCATTGCCCTTAATTTCAGCAAGGTGTACTTTATATACCTTTCCCCTTGAGGATTTTAATTTATTCACCAAACCACTGTACAGAAATCTCACTTCTCCTTATAGGACTTTTTTCAAATGCTATGTTAATATTGACTGCTTCCAGAAATATTCTCTGCTGTAGTCTTCTCAACAACAATCTCTATCTGCTCTCTTTCACTAAAATCATTGTACCACGTCTCATCCTAGGCTGTGTTTTTGTTTGTTTCTCTGGGTCCTTCCATTCAGTGATCAAGATGATGATGAGCAAGTCTTTAAGTGACATTAGATGGTTTCAGTGAGAATTGGGTGGCAGCACATGTGCAAGTGAAATTTCATCAGCTTTTTCTTCACCATCAGTATTGTTACAGAAGTAACAAAGAAGCAGCGTTTTTACTTCAGTTACCAAGTTTTGATAAACAGGATGCAGGTTTTCCTTCATTGGTATTTCTCCTTTAATTGTCCAACACTTCAAATGATTTCCTGACAAATTCACATCAAGTGCCATATCATATTTCTTGACTGGCTTCACCCTGTCAAAGTAACTTCTCAGCTGGTCCCTGCATTTTGGGAGTGCACAGTTTGCCATGTGCCCTTTTGCAGCACTCAGCATTGTGCTACAGGAATTTCCTTTTCAGAGGCTGGCAGTCACCTGTTACTCAGATTCATGCTCGCAGGGGCAAGGTGTGAGAAGAAAAAGACCTGCTTCTAGTTACAAGTGAATTTTTGCGGTTTTTTTGACAATTGCAGAAATAGTTCTTCTCCAATTTACCCAGAACAACAATATATTTTTTTTCTGGATAAATATATTTAAACATAGGGTACCATGGCCAGTGAAATCATTGGATTGACAAATGAAACTCTGGAGTTACACCAACCAGCTCCAAGCCTGAATTTATCTTTTGATGTCCAAGATCTAGTAAGCAACTGATGACGAAACACATGCTGCACCACTGCCTCAGGTGCCTTTTCTGTGATCTAATTATCACCTGATAGGAAAATCCACTTACATCTTCAAAGCACTGTGCAACATGAGGTAATTTACTTTTATGCATAATTTTGTTAAAGGAAATTACAATCTTGTATTCCCATCTGTGGAGCATAGAATTATGAGAATTTTATTTTCCTTGATTCCCTCCCACATATATAGATGATAATTTAGCTCTTTTCTGTGCAGACTGACTAGCAGGAAGGTACTTAGGAAACACGGCATTGCAAGATGGACCACAGCTCGATCTCCCAGTTGGGCCTTAAACTTAAAGCAGAAGATTATATTTAATCTTCTGCTAAGGTTTGTAGAAGAGATGAAAAAGCAAGTAACAGGCTTAAATCCACTATATCAATGCTTCATCTTGGATGAAAAGTGTTTAGTGCTAAAAATCCCCCAAATCTTGAAAACTATCAGTAGCAAATACAGATTAATTGAAAAACTGTAAAATCCCAAAAGAAGCATGTTTGCCTTACCTATGGCCATATATTGAATGACTTATGCCTGAAAGAATGATACATTTCATAGTCAGTGTTTTGAGGCGGAGGAATATTCACTGTATTTCTTAAATACTTGTTCTCATTACTTAGACCTCTGGGGTTTTGACTGCTGCTAGAAATTCAGAGTCAATTAACTCAGACAGCAAGAAGCTTTGTAAGTTTATGAGTTATATAAGAAGAACGAGATTTTGTGATCTGCTTCAGGGCCAGCATTGCAAAGGAGGCTCTATACTGTAAGATGTCGGTGTACTGGGTCTGGCTGGGAGGGAGTTAATTTCCTTCATAGCAACCCGTATCGTGCTGTGCTTCAGAATTTTGTCTGAAGTGTCAATACACAGCAGTATTTTGGCCACTGCTGAACAGCGCGTGCACAGCACCAAGGCTTTCTCTTTCCCGCTCTGCTCCCCCAGGGAGTACGCTCGGGGTGGACAAAACCTTGGGAGGTCACCTAGGCAGGACAGCTGACCCAAACTGACCAAAGGAACATTCCATCCCATACAACATCCTTCTCACCAATAAAAGCTCAGGGAAAGGAGGAGGAAGCGGGGGACACTTGTGGTTATGGCATTTGTCTTCCCAAGCAGCCGTTAGACATGCTGGGCCTTGCTTCCCAGGAAGCCTTTGGACATCTGCCTGCCAATGGCAGGTCGTGAATGAATTCCTCTTTCCGCTTTGCTTGCACGCACAACTTTTGCTTCCCCTGTAACAGTAATGCTGACTTGATTTGAGAGTCTTTTTGCCTGCCTTCCGTTTCCTCCCCGTCTCACCGGGGAGCGGAGTGAGTGGGCAGCTGTGTAGGCGCGTGTTTGGTTGTTGGCCAGGGTCAAACCACCCCCGCAGCTGGCTACCTACCAACACGGGAGTTGTAGACTTCGGGACCACGTACCCCTAATACAGCCTTTCTAATATACGAAAGATAATTGAAGAAAAGAAAATCAATAACATTTTAACTGTCTCTTCTGAAGTATTTAGTGTACCACTTACCTTCGCATGAAAAACCCACTGAAATTATAAAGCAAATATGGGTAAAGGCTCATACTTACACTAGTAAAAACACTGGTGGCTCAATAAAGTACATAAATGATTGCTAGATGGTGTTTTTCATGGGGAAAAATTAAGGAATGAGCAAAGTGTACCTCAGTTTTGCTTGATTTCAAGTCTTTTAGTCCTATGTGGTGATAAACACAATCTTGAAACAAACAACTCAGTATTATGCAGTTATCCTATAATTATTGCAGTATTAACGCATAAATAGGAGAACAACCAAAAATTCAGCATGTTTCCGCTAGCAGCCCTCAGCAGATCACCAGGAAAGGGTGTCACAGAATGGCAGGCAAACAGTGATATGCTTCCGGGATATCTGCCACGATTTGAACCATCCTTGGATCAGACTGTCCTTGAGACAAAGGCTCTAATCAGTACTTGTTACTGGCAGACTTTTCATGTGTGAATTTACATAATTACTTCTTAATCTTGTCAAAACTTTGATATTCACAATATGCTGCAACAGTTAGTTCTCAGTTTAATGACATCTCATGGGAAAATCACAACCTAACAATATGTACCTAAACTAGCTGTTGTTTTGCTTTTATCAACTTCTGTTATCCGCCATTTAATCTTGTTTAAAACGTTATTCTTCTACAATTCTGAGAACTCATTTTCAGATTCATAGTTTGGAACTATGGGCAAACTTTCCCATCTGACTAAGCATCCTATTTGCTTTTATTAACCCGTTGAAAAACATGGATCTTAGCATTGATCCCTCCTTACACTGTGAAAGCTGAACATTATTCATGTTTCTTTTCTTGTTAAAGCAACTATTGGTCTGCAATAGGCCTGTTGCTTTTCCCCCTGCTCTTTTCAGACATTACTGGTATAGTACCTTGTCAAAACATTTTTCAAAGTCCAAGTACATCATTTCACTCTTTACACAACTTTATTGATTCCTTCAAATAACTCCTACAGATTTGTGTGGTGACACTACTCCCATGCTGACTCTTCCTTGTTGTATCATTTATACTCATATCTGCTGATATATTTACTGTTGATTCTTTAGTGATGTATCAACCAATTTACACATGAAGACTTAGATGTCTGTCAATCACCTCAAAGACTTCCTTCCAGGTGTTTTCCAAACTTTAATAATGAACAGAGCAGGCTCTCATCTGGAGGACAGGTTTTCCTGTGTCTGCCTCTTAAATGTCTCTTGGAGAGAGATGCACTGCTCGGATGCCTGCCTTGGTTTCTTCCTTTTCGCACTCCTGAGCTTGCCTGGTACCAGGGAGGAGCACTTTTCTAAAGGAAGTGTGCTTGAACTCACCACCTATGTCAGCTTTTGCCATCTATCTCCCTAGTAATTCATCAACCACCTTACACTTCTTTGGCACACATCTTTGTCCATGCCCATTCTCTCAGGCTCTTCTTCTTGACATCCTGTCACTTCTGCCCTTTGCCCACTTAACGATGTCCTAACGTCCGCCTTCATTTTCCTCTCTTCTGCAGCTTATGCCCTCTTGCTTGCCTTACCTATCTGCTGAGAGGATGGCCAGCAGCATGGTTCACCTGTAGCATGGTTTATCCGTGCTGTGATGGATCAACATCACAGAATATACTTTCCATACATGTTTTTTAGGAGAGGGGTCACTACAAGGACAAGATCAAAGGCACATCATTCAGCTTTCATACAGGGTATCTGTGATCTTGCAAAAGCGTACATAAAGTCTCTGGATTCAAAAGAAAAGTCAAACAATCCACTGTTGTTTTGGTTTTTTGTCACTCAATGTACATATTGCAAGCATGATCTTAGAAAGGGACATTAGGACATGCAAAGACAGCTTTTCCTAATGCACTGTGTAACTGTCACCTCATGTATGTTGTAACTGTGCATCTAGGATGTGGCAGAAAAATTATTAGCCTCATTGTCTAAGTTTGACATCTATTTCATCCAGCAGTAAACCGTCACACGTCTTCTGCAGTAAAATTTTGCACAGAAGTGATGGCTGCACAGCACCTAATAGCGAACATTTCCTTCTCGATAAAGCCACAATTCTTCCCCTTATCCCCCCATTTTCTAGGACCTTTTTCTTTGTATGCAGGCTTTCCTTTGCCCTAAAGTAGACACAGATAACTTGACGTAACATCTATGCTCCTGTTGAATGAAGAATGAGCATGTCATCCTTCACTAGGTCTGATGTACTCCATTACCAATACAAGCTGGAATAGCAGATGTCATTCCTTCTAAAATGTGAGTTAGGAGAAAGCTTGTTCTCCCTTCTCTGCACCCACTTTTGTTACTTAATACCAATGCCAGGAAACAGCCAAGCAATGTAAAACTCTTCCAAAGGTGTGTATGTCTAAAGGGTTACTGGAAGCAACTCAGAATATTCATTAGTTCACATGCCTACACTGGCAATAACTGAGGCTTGGTAGAAGTGAAAATCAACCTGAACTGCTTCCAACCATAGTATCTTATTTCTTCATGATGGCGGTTCCTTCTGTCCAGCCTGACATAACGAACATCGATCGGGAAGCTAGTTTCCCCAAGTTAACTGATTTGACAGTAACGCTTTTATTTACTTCTCCAAAAGCGGGCTGTATCAAATTGCATCATATTTTCTTGGTAATATCTATACATATTTGGATGGAAAGAGGCCAGTAAGAACTTTAACATACACTCTACTTTTCTGAATTGGCGGTTATATCTTCTGGCATTTCTTTCTTCAAAGCATTTTCCTGATTGTTTTTTGTAGTTCTTTTCCTTCGTTTCTGCATTATTGAAGTTAATGGTCGCAGAGATTTGCATGGACACTTGCTGAGCAGGACCACTGCACCTCAACCTAGAACCATCCCAAGTCCCGACTGTGCAATTGCTCACAATGGTTGAGCTACGTGGCAAACTGAGATTAGCTCATCAAGAGAACTGCATCACCATAAAAACAAAGTAATTTCTAAGCTTCAAAGAGTACCTGCATGACCTCATTCCTTCTGATGGTCTTAGTGGGAGCTGAGGATAATGGTGTAGATGCCCATCTATCAAGTAATTCATAAGCTAATGTATTTTAAAGTGTTGGACATGATTATCGCCTCTTTATTCACAGAAACAGAAGAATTAAAGGGATTAAACAACAGTTGTTAAACAACACGGAAAAGCTACTGCTATTTTATTTGCATTGTGAAGATGGTGTTCTTCTAATCCACTGGATCTGTTTGAGCTATCATCTTTTTTTTTTTTTAAAAAACAGTATTGTTCTATTTCTCTTTACAGTGTTCAGAAGTATGCATGCATTTAGAAGATTCTATGACCATCAACAGCAAAGGATATAAATCCTCCTACTCCTCTCTTTTGGAAGAACTCCAAACTTTGCCTCATTCTGCTATTACTCCCTCTCTTTTCTATATACTGCCTTTTAAATTTCTATGGCAAATTTTTTTAAAAGACAACAGAGAAGTATATGGTATTACAAACACACGGCTTCACTCTTTTACTCTATTGCAGTAAGTTGTCCTGCAGGTTATCCTGGATGCACATCCTACATCTGCTTAGGATGGGACTGTTTATTGGTAGCAGTTAGCTTTAACCTGTATCTGCCTAGATTGGCACTACCGTACAACAGGGTCCAAGTGGCAAAAATACAGCTAACAGTACCCTGTCCTCTACCGAAGGTCTGCCTAGCTATCTTACTATCTTGTGCTAAGGGGAAACATGATCACAAACATTCAAAACAACTGCCAAAAATGCATACTAAGTGTACAGTTGCTGCTGTGCAGTTTATTTTAATTATTTAATTTCATTGGAGCTCTTTGGGCACATAGTGCAATCAGCAGGGATGAGATGTGTGGTTTAACACAGCAGAGACAGCATTAATACGTACTAAGAAAATGTCACATTACATCTGTTTGTGACCACAGTAGAAGACAGCCTAATGAAATATTCTTAGGTCTCCTTTAAAGTGATAGTTGAGAGGAAAAACTAGTATATATTTCTATTTCCAAGCCAAGTGTGGAGATTTGTCTTCATGGGAAGACTAATACCATTTTAAATATGTTTTGACACCTTGTGCTTTGTAAAAAATTAACACTTTCTCAGAGTCTGAGATCTACCCTGCTAGATTCCAGACTCCACTTAGACTGTTGTTTTCTACTGGATGATAATCCTTCCCCGCCTACCCAGCATAAACAGAGAAAACAGAGGCAGTAGGCTCCTAACTTAGGTGTCCAAATGAGAAGGGAAGAATCTAGGCCAGATGCCGTATGTGCATTTAGAAAAGAATTACTTGGACATCACTTTGACTTTGGCAATTTCTACCTAGAAGGTTACAGATCGGAGTAAAGACAGTTGGGTACTCAAGCAAATGAGCACTTTAGGTCTAAAATAACATCTGTGGGAACAGAGAAATAAAAAGAGACAGAGCCTGATTTTGTTTCTCTAAGACATCAGGCACAAGTTCACTCTCCACTTTATGGATTTTTCATGGTTAAATTTATTGGAATTATTTTAAGTACAATAGTATCAATTCACACTACTCACAACTACTCTCCTTGTTATTGGATACATATATCAAACATACAGAGGCTACACATCATACTGCTCAAGCAAAACAATGAAACTGTTGAGTGAGCACACAGTATAAAATCAGAATGTAAAACAAGGCAAGCGTGATAAAAGCATTAAGCTCAGTAGTCCTTCACTAGAAAAACAGATTTTGTTGTAACATTTCCTCTGAAACTTTTAACAAATATATTGCAAAAGAGAAAAAATGAACTTCAGTATGGTAAACAAATTTTTTCCTTCAAGGCACTGTTACATAACCTTTAATGTCAATTCAAAAATAATTCAGGAAGTCAGCTGATAGAAATATTACTATAATAATAAGAAAGAACAAAAAAATCTTTATCTGTTCAACAAAAGGCTGAATAAAAGAACAAATGAGATGAAATTTCTATATGGAAGAAAAACAATTTTTGAACAAACATTACAAGTTTGAAGTCTTACAAAAGTCAACTACAAAAATGAACTCATTAAACAACAGTGAATTTAGACAATTCAATGTATTTTAGTAACAAGTTCTGAAGTGTGTAACAGGTTATTTTTTCATAAAAAAGTGTTTAATGCATTATACATGCATGTTCTTGCATAAGAAAGTAACAAGACTGCAAAACTACTTAAAACCAGTGGAGAAAGATTTTCAAAGGATGTAACTTCCAATTCTCTTACAAACCATACCACTTGGCTCTCTGTTTTCACCTGCGCAAGTGCTTAGCAATGGCAGATTTTCAGTCACTGGACAGAACTTCCCACACAAATGCCACAGATTAAAAAAACCCACTGTCTCTCCTACAGATTGACACTGTCTTCCGTGTACGCACCTAATTGCAAGTCATCTTCTGCTGTCTGTCCCTCAGAACCCCTATGGAATATCTGGAGATTCTTCCCATGTCCCTACCACCATTCTGAACTGGTTTCTCTCTCACTCCTGCCCCTTTGTATTTTTGGGAGGTCCAAGATAGAACTGCAACATGATGTGGCTAATTGTGGTCAGCCAGCATGTGCTGTGTAGCTCAACACTTAAGAGGATCACTCAAACACTCCGCCTACAGAGAAGACACTAATCAGTTTCTTCCTAATTTTAATTGCTCAGCAACATTGATATGTTTTGATGGTTAAATTAAAGGCAGAATACAAACCTCATTTTCTTTGGCTGAAAAACAGTTAAGATGCATACAGATGCTGATGTCGGTATCAATATCAACACTGATGGTTTCTCCTCTCTTCCTCAGGACTGTGTGTGTCAAATGACCTATAGCTAATCAATTATCTTCACCCACAATTGGTTAATTCTTAGGTCTCCAACCTAAGGAAGTATTCATACAGTTCTATTTGAGCTCACAGTTTGGAAACTCTTCTAGTATTTGTCATGCTTCACTAGTCTCACAGCTGCTTGTGTCTATTGCAGACCTATGGAAAAGAGGAATTTGCAGTGACCAGTTTGGAGCATTAGGAAACAGCCCTTCAGGATTCTTTTGCAGACTTTTATCTTTTCCTATGAAATGGATAAGGCTTTTGTTGATATAGAAACCAGTAACATATCACCTCTTGCAAGAAAACAAGGATCTGATCTTTGGAAGACAAGATTTGCTAAACAAATGTAACAGCTAGACCTAGCCTACCCATATGTCCATTATTACAGAATAATGTTTGTTATTAAAACTAATTTTGTGAATCCTTACACTTAGCTCTAACTGCTGTTTAAAGGAAATATCTTCAGAGTTGTTTTGGCTCTCCTTTGGTATCTCTTGGCTTGCACGAAGTAAAAAGTCATTGCCTAGTTTTGTTTTTTTTTTTTATAAGGTTGCCCAATTTTTTTTTCCTATTGAAGGCTATGTTCACATAATAAAACAGATATACAAAGTAATGCATTAGGAATGTTTGAACATATACAACATGTATTTCTCATAAAACCTACATTTCTAGATTTCCAGAGCTTCCTATGTGGTATCTGGCTAGAAAAGTAGTGTTTATGCCTTTGAAGTTATGATGATTTATTATGCCAATTATTTAATATTTATCATTTAGTACTATTTATTATTCCCCTCTGTAGAGGAACCCAAGAAGGTCTGAACCTAAGTAGACACACGGTGAATAAAGCCATTTACACCAAGAGAAAAAAGCTACTTGCCAACCTAAAAATAAACACCAAACCCGTTGCAGACATGGCAAGCAGAACATGTTTGGCCAAGACAAAACTACAGATAGAGCAGCCAGTTTGACCAAACTCTAATACAGTCCTGACAGGAGGAACACATCATACGTCTAAAATCCATGCTCAATCCAGGTTTTCCAGTTCCTGCCTGCCTTCAGCACAGACCTTGTTTGTTAACACCAAAAAAGTATCTATTCATGTTAACTTTCCTATGTTGGCTAAGACTTCATACCACAGTTTTAAGATCAGGTAGGAATGCTAAGTGAAGGTAGATATAAGTTGTTACCATTTCTGTTTAAAAGGTGGGCTTTGGTTCAGCTAGTACCTAGGCTCGTCTTGGTTGCAAAATATATTAGTTCTGCTTTATTCAGAAAGTGATTCTTAGATCTATAGGCAAGCTTACTTTTTTACTACCAAGTTTCCTACAAAAAAGTCTATTTTCTAAAAAAAATCATGTTTCAAACAATTAGTATACAGCAGTAAGTCTTTTTAAACTGCAAACATTTACTTGCTAAAACAAAAAATGCTATTACATCAATGATAAATTCATATAAAAACCTGTAAATGAGTTCTACTTTTTATAGTGCATAGAAACTCCGAGGCAAAATACAATAAACACAGTGTATTAGCAAGGGAAGTCTTTATCAGTGGTCAGCCCTTACAGTCAGTCACTTAATGCTTATATATGTTCCAAAAAAAAAGTGGGCTTCAACTTTTAGTCGTTAAAGCTGCAAAATAAATAATGAAAACCAAAAAAAGTACAGATCAGACTGGATTTTGTTCCTCATCCCCAACAAAACAGCCAATGATAGGCTTCTAATATTTGCAAACCCGTAAGAACAGTAAAATAGAAAAAATAAAGGAAGGGAATTAAATTGATTTTAACTTCTATTTTTCTGTATGCCCTTATTTACATTCAAAGAGAGATTACAAGTTCGAGGAAATTCTATTTAGATTTTTTTTTTCCTTTGACTTCCCTAGGTCACTTGCAAATGCTGCCTGTTCTTTTGTACATTTTTTGTTGAGATAAGAAGTTCTTTTGAAGATTTTACTTTTCCCTTCCTTAAAAAGGAAGTTTTTCTTATTTTTCTTTTGGATTACCGAGCAAAGGCTGAATGCATGATGTAACTAAACAGTATATTTAAAATTACTTCAACTATGATATTGCTTTAGAAGAGCTAAGTCATAACAGCTGTGTCACAATTTATGTATAAGAGAATAGTAGTATTCATGTTGCTTTATCCTATTAGCATGAAAATTTTAGCTGCTCAAGACCTTCTCTGTGCTGAGAGGAGTTTAAGCCACAGTACAGTAGGCCGCAAGAAGTAAGAGTACCAACTAGACAGAATGTATAAGAACCATACAGATATATTTTTGAAGTTTCTATGTTTTGTATAAATTATAATTACATAAATTGTTTTGCAGCCCTCAGATCCTGAAGTAATTTGTGCAAGCATAAGGAATTATTTCAGTTATATTATGATATGGTACTGTATCCCCTTTGTTTCTTTTATCTACTCTGAAATACTGCTGAAATCTCATCAGTACAGTATTTAAGTGTTTAGTCTGTTTAGAATTACAGTATAGTAGCACAGACATATGGCCGGATATCTTAAGAAAATTCATATCTTAAGTATTCAGAATGTACCTATATTCCTTTTTCATTTAAATGAAGCTAAGAAAAATTTGAGTGAAGACATTTTACTGTTCAAAGCAACTTGCAAACCAGTTAATGTTTCATTTAAATCACGATAAAGATTTCCCTTTCACTGTTTCTTTGGTAAAAATGTCTGTGTCACATTTATTTTATCTGCTAGTAAAAGGCATTTTCTTTGGTGGAAATACTTTTTTATCATACAAGTCCAGCTTTATAACATGTAGATAACAGGCCCGTTCTAAATTACCTGCTCATTCAGTGAATGCAAGGTTAGTTTCAATTTAGGACACAAAATCAAACAAGTCAGTCCTAAAACAGGAAGTCTGATGACATAAAAACCACCTTTTAGCAGCAAAATGACAAACAGTGTTACAGGCAGCAAAGGTCTAAATGCAGTACATTAGAATGCATTCTGGTCTGCGTAAAATGAGCAGTTTCACAGCTATTTTAAAAGCATCTTATTTCTCCTAAGCGTAGAGGAGTTTACTTAGAAGCATACTGGATGTTTAAAATGCATAGCCCCATACATCTTCTATAGCTTTGTGATGATTTCCACTTCAGTTGGCTTAAGTCTCCTGAATTAAAAGAGAATAAACACATTTCCTTATAACATGAATTCTGTTCTTTTGCTGCTTAATATTTTCCTATTTCATACTTCCACATATTTGTTTGAAAATAAACTTCATTCCAATTTATATTTTCCAAATTTTTATCAATGGTCTAATTTGCAAATCTGAATCCTTAGTGATTCACTGAGGGTCATGTGCCAGAAAGACTTTACAAGAATAGAACCTTAGATCCAATATGGCATAAATCCTTGGGAACTTAAGTCACAGCAATCAACAATAAGGTGACAGAGCAGAGAATATACTATTGTAAAGTTTTTTTCTTGATTGTTTTCTGGTTTGTTACTCTATATGAGCTTTACCTGACACTTCTCTTTCTGGTCTTTAAACCAAAGGGTATGGAAACAATGTTCCTTCAGGTAGATGGCTTACGATGAAGAAAAACAGTAACAGCAGTGACATGAATGCAAAGTCACTCACACCTCTCATCTTGAGAGGAGAGACTGGGGTGCCAGATGCAGAGGGCGAATAACAAGGGGAAACAGCTAGAGTGTGTAGGATTGGTCCTCAACTGACAGGCCATCCTCTGACAAGCACTTCCAGCTGGCATAAGTAGAAGCAATTAGACTGTAAAGAGGGCAGAAAATCAGGGAAGTTCATTATATAGCTTCCACAGGGCTACATATCCTCTGCTTGCTTCCGCTACCACTAATCCCTTCAGTCACCATCTATTAAGCTCTGTCTTCTTTCCTAAACTCCTACAATCTTTTGTTTTGTATCTCTGCTACCGTCACATTCCCACTTGCTATTACACTTGCATTCTTCCTCCATAAACTCACTTGACACCCAAAATACAGCCTGAAAGAGCAGGATTTCAGATACATCAGCAATTCTAATGCATCTCAGCACCTACCCTGGGCATTCACAGGAACGTTTCACAACCAGGAGCCAAGCCATTAAGGAGGTTAATCTGGGTCCTATTTTAAGGACTGCATGGGTAAACTGGACTATTAAACCACAATAATGATCACAGCATTGAATTAAAAGGTTTTAGGCTCACTCTCTTGCTGATATTACATCATGAATGACCATATATTGTTTTATCTAAACAATGGTTTTATTACTATGTTGTTCCCACAAAAAAAACCAGATGGGGATGGTACAGTGGATTTCTTTGTTTTTGCATTAGGCTGCTCAGGAAAAAAGTAAACGGTGGTCTGTTTCATCTCTTACTTACCTTTTAGGAACAAGATTAAATTTTCCTGTGCCTAGTGCTACTGTTTTCCAGACCATTGCTTTCTTCTGATTTACTGTAAGAAAGAGAGGTTAAAATCCAAACCTCAACATTTACATATAGGGTCAGCAGTCATTCTAGTCCCACAATCCAGTCACAAAGTACATCCAAAGTGTATTTCATTTACTCTTCTAGCATGTGAAGTTACAAGAAAAAAAGAAGATTAAACAAAATTTAAAGCACTAAAATAACTCCTCAAGTCCTTCAGCCAAGTAGTGAAGGCTCAACTCAATTCCCCTCAAAAATCCCACAAAATTCTGGGCAGAAGTTGTTAACAGCGATAGTATTCCCAGAAGTGACTGCTATACTATCATTTCATTCAATGTACAGAATTTGTATATAACATGAACACTCAAATAATATACAAGCAAGACACAGCTCAACATCCTCAGAACATGGGCTGAAACAGTCATATGATTGCTCTTTCTGGAGTATCGACCACCGGTTATATGGTGTTGGTCACAATCGGACATGAATTAATGATTCTCTTACTAAAGAAAAAAATTATAGTTCTAAATACTAGCCTCCCACCTAGTACACTGTTGGATATCGCATTTTAATTATAGCCTCATCGACCAACTTCAACTGTATAATTAGTCATCACTTGACTTAACAGACTAGAGAAGTTCCTTTGGAGCCATTCTCTCTGGTACACAAATCTATCTTCTACACAGTCAGTAATTGAAATAACTTTCCATTATTAAAATTAGGCAAGAAGTACATGGTTTAATAGATTTTCCTCATATGTGTTTATCTAAAACAGAACTCCAAAGTAAAAAAATCAAGCAGCTGATCAAAACCACATCCCATATCTCATCAAGCATGAAAACATTTTAGTCCACTATACTGTTACAATCCTATTGTAATAGTTTCAGCATGTTTATGAGAAGCAGGGCTGTGCAACAAGGGCAATTATTCAATTTTCAACCCAAGACATATCCCCAAACACTCAGTAGCAGAACAACACACTATATTCCCAAGACATATCCCCACTTTATAGGATAATTGAATTATAGCTTTAAAGCTCTTTAGACAAGGGGAAAAGCACCAAAATATATTTTCAGCTAGCACTGGGAAAAGGAATGTGAAAGTGAATACAACACAGGGAAACAAAGAAGGTCACTGCAGCAAGAAATTCAAGAAGGGAAAGACAGCGCTACTCAGAGGGGAAAAGAGGCAGACAGCATAAGAGAAGGGGCTGAGGGGAAAGAAAACTGGAATAGACTGGACACATCTAAAGAGAAGATGAACAGCTAGGCTGCATCTTAAAACAAAAGGAAAGCTAACAGGCCAAAGCAACTGGGCTCAAAGAATGAGCAGAGGGAGAGAATTATGGCTTATTTCCACAAGCAAGCTTTTAGAAATGCATAATCCTAAGCAGGGGTAGCCATCATGGGAGGACCAGCCCTCAAGCAGCAGAGCAGTGATAGAAGTGCCTACACCTGCTCCTTTGGCTCCAGTAGTGCAGCCATTCCTGTGCCCAGGGAGCCCAGGCCACCAGCACAGTGAGGGGCCCCCACAGAGAGGATGGAGTTACCACCAAAACAGCCAACAACACCAGGTCCCAACACCCCTGCAGCTACAGGCTTACCTAGGACAGTCAGGGCTTTGACCACATGCAAGTGAGAGAAATGTATGTTAATATGGGCAAAAAAATAGATGAGAAAAAATTTCAAAGCCTCTTCTGTAAAATTTCCACCTGAAAGTGGTTTTCCCCATAGTTACAGCCTTTTAGAATGAATTTATAATGAGGACACATGCTACTCTCACCAAAAAGTGAAATATCTTCCAAACACCAGAAGCAGAAAACAGCATTTTGCACTCTGGAATTAGGGAGTTTTAAGGAAAATAAACTGTACTTTCACATTCATCATAACCTCTTACCAATTGGGACAACAACAGGGTATAACTTTATACAGCACATTGTAATACACAAAAGAGCAAATATTTAGCTATATATATAGTTTTATATATATAAAAGTATATAAATTCTTTACTTACAGTTGCTCAACTTGGTCAAACTCTTTTTCATCTTCTGCAGAACAGAAAAAGGACTACATAAGGTCTCAATTTAACAAACACTAGTTCTGTTTATTATTTTCTCCATGTATAAGCAAACCAGAATTTTATTATTTTATTTTATTAGTTTTCTTAAATTTGTAAATTAAATTTTGTTCCTCTATTCAATGGAATTACC
This sequence comes from Stercorarius parasiticus, assembly GCA_013396915.1. Classification (NCBI taxonomy): domain Eukaryota; kingdom Metazoa; phylum Chordata; class Aves; order Charadriiformes; family Stercorariidae; genus Stercorarius; species Stercorarius parasiticus. Next base: position 33,732 of record VWZL01003279.1, read on the forward strand.
CACAAATTTGTCAAAAAGCTTATTTTAAGTTTTATTAATCTGATTTTAATACATACCATGTTATATATGTATAAAATATACATATATGTATACATGTCTTTTTCTATAAGACACATACATACATAGATTTTATATATAACTTCTGTTTCATCTTGCACATCTAGTTTGGCTCACTTACTTGTGCCTTAGGTTCAGCAACCAACATTAATACATTCTGTTTTAATGCATTTTTCCTTCTTACTTAATTTCCTGACAAAAGTTTCGCCCACCAAGATGACGAACAGTTGCTTCCACTTCTAAGCATTCCCCAAATAGGTATAGCCTCTAAATTCCTTTGTCTTGTAAGGAAAAAATAGGGACTATACCAAACCCCTCATAGGAAAGTATTGCTTATTAAAAGCATTTTGTACCTAAATTCAAGGCTCATGAAAGATTTCAAAATCTAAAATAATGCAGTGTTCTAGAAGAAAGTATTTTATCAGAAAAAATACAGATGTAAAAATCACACTGAACTTCATATATGAAGTTCATACCTTTCTATTATCTTTGGCTGCAACTTCAATGGAAAGCTAGAAGAGACTAAAAAAAAATACTTACCTGCATGTTTCTCTTTCTTTTTTGAATACATCTCATAAAGGAAAACAATAGTTACTAAAATAACAGCTTCAGCCACAATTGCTAGAAAGGGTTTGAGAGGCACCATGAAGGACAGAACTTTAAGCATCAGCTTTCCTTTACTTTTCCCTAGTTCAAAAGCAGCTTCACACCAATATACACCATCATCTTCCTTGGTGAGCTTCAATATCTTCAGGTGGGTTACATTGGCAGATATTTTATTAATTGCATACTTGTCCCCCAGCAAAGAGTCATTAATGGCAATCTGAAAATAAAAAATACATAGAATCACACACAGATGAAAGTCTTATTAATGCAATGAAAAAGCTTTCAATCAAGTTTTCTATATTATCAGATAGCTCTACAGAGAGAGATGTAAAACAAGTTAAGAACAAGTAGCATTTGTGAAGCATGTTTAGTCCACCTGCAAGGGAAGGATTTATCTTAGCTGGCATCCCTGGTTCCCTTTACATTCAGTGGAGGAAAACATGCACTTTTAGTGAGCAAGTTGTCTGACTTTTTTTAGTTTATTTAAGATCAGATGAAAGATAGCCTTGACTCTATTGACTCTCCACTGACAAAGGCAGCCTTCGGTGTCAGGATCTAATGTCCAGGTTTCACCACAGCAGAAAGCATACACTTTCAAGGAAGCTGAGCTGGGAATGCTGCTTCACTGGAAAATATGTTGATAGTCTTCCAAGTCAGTGCTACCCTCCAGCAGCACAGAGCAGACTGGTCTATTTACCTCCTCCCAGTTGACAGTGCTTCCCCAGAAGAGGGCTAGAACAAAGTGGCTGTGCTTCCCAAGGCTAAGTGGCATCCTGAAAGGTGGGTATGCGAAGGAGGAAAACTGCTGAGTGAGATTTTTCCTCACAGCTTTTAAGGCAGGAGCTGAAGTGAGAAGAGATTTCAGCTCCTTCAGAATCAAATGACACAGCCATCTCCACTACAGGATGACCTCCTTCAGGTCCAGTACTTCATAGAGGTCATACAGGCTGTGAAATACAGAACTACTTGTAGCTGGAGGAGGAGGAGAACAGAGATACTCCTGTTCTCCCTCAAGCCTCCAATACTTTGCATGTCTTTAAAAGTGTCCTGCTAAGATTTTTTTGATATCAAGTAGTTAAGATTTGAGCAATATAACCAAAACAAGTACCTCAAGACTTGTTTTATCTCAGCTGTAAGAGTATGGCAGGGACTTTTTGGAGAAGAAACAACATACAAACCAGAACAAAAACTACATCCCTGTAATAATGATTACTTTAAATATCAGACTTTTTTGCGTGTACAGAGATTTACATTAACTTTAATAGAAATACAATTTGTACAGCCTAGTGTGTCTCTACTTGGTTTTTGCAACATGGTTTTGCTTGGCCAACAGATGGAAACCTTACCTGCTCACTTCCATTGGTCATATACCAGGTCCAAGCAATGGGAGTATAGCCAAAACTTTTACAAATCATTACAGCTGTATCTCCTTCATAACTGACTATGGGTTTTTCTTTTCCTTCAATTGTTGGTGCTAAGAAACAAGTAGGAAAAATTTCATCAAGTGAGATCTACAGGTTTTAATTACAGTATTACAAAAGATAAAACATATTTAGCTACGTGTTTATAGTAGTCCATTCATTTCCTTTTCCCGTAAACACAGATATTCTGTCATTCATGACATGACCTAAATGAAGAGTCATTTCAGAATGATATTCCATATGCAGGATTTGTGCAGAAGACTGCAGGAATCCTGTTTTCAGTTGCTATATCATCTTAAGTTGCCAATTAATACTGAAAACCAAGTGATAATCAGACCGATTTCGACACCCTGGCCCATTTCCTCTTTCCCATCCTTGACAGCTGTGAGCTACATGCTTCAGTTCTAGTACACTAGAAAGAAACAGTTTTTCTGCAATTTCACTTAATCTGCAAAAACTGATAGAAATCTATTCCAGCCATAATGCTATCTGACAGTTGCACATGCAGAGAACTTCTTTTGTAATGAAGATAAAACCGTAGACTGAGGGAGCTTTGAAGTTACAAACATTTTCTAAGCCAAAGAAATGACTTGTGGGTGCATGTCAATAAAAGAGGCTTTTGGCCCAATCTTGCTAAGGACGGAACATGGCCACAAAACACATGACCTCAGATTACAACTTTAGATCTACTTGTCCTAGCCATTTTAACTGCAGATGCCCCACAGCCTTCCAAGAGCAAAAGCCAAAAAAAGGCTGTTGAATATATTGAGGCATCCCACAGGTATAGTTAGACCTGAGCAAATATATCATGGAGTACATATTTCCCCTTCCCCCTTCTTTCCATCTTTATTAAGATGTTTACCAGCATTTTTCCCTCAGATCCATTTATTAAAGTTTTACTTCAAGTTTCATCGCTCTATCTTGTAAGTACATATCCAGTACATCTTCTAAATTATATCGGTCACACAAGACTAAACAGGACAAGAATTTGCTTTCAGCAGTTATGATGGAACAATTTGTTATAAACTAAGATTGTTCTTGTTCCCTCCCCTTCTTGACTGGCTGAGCAAAAATTAATTGTCCTAAAGAGTTCATTTCTCATGAGTATTCAAACTTAAAAATTTCCATTTCAGAAACATGTATGAAACCAATTTGTTAATAAGAACATTGCTTACAACCTCAAAATTTTCTGCACCATACATTAATCCACCCTCATTACTAGTGAAGTCTTCTCACTCCATACGTATTTGTTTTAATCATTAAACACTATCCTTTTAAAGAGTAGTAGCAGAGTATCTTTACTACTGTCAGTAAAAGGGACAACTTTACTAATAACTGCTGGCACCTCCTTTGCCATTTATAGAAGACAAAACCAAAAGCACATTAGGAAAAAAGAATGGAACATGTGGAAATGAATAAAAAACCTTATACCCAACACAACATGTTTATGTGGCAGTTAAAAAGATTTAGCCATGCTGATCAGCAGCAAAGCACAGCTACAGGCATACCAGAAATACATGTGACCATATTAGCCATGATTAAGGACATGAATATCCATCATGAGTTCTGAGATCTGGCTCTAACAGACTGGTTAATCCTTGAATCTGTGCAAGGAAGTAATATGCTTTGTCCCAGGTATTTTTGCAAGTAGATCACCCAGAATTTGGTGACAAAACACTGCTGCTGCACAGAAAAAACACACGATTTAAGAAATGAACAGAGAGGTAACTGCACCAACATTTATACCAGTCAGATTTCCACACTGGTTTAAAGACCAGAGTTGTTTCATAATGCATATACTTGGACAGCTGCTTAAGGATCCCTTCAAAGGCCTAACACAAATTAATCTATTCTACCCTTTAATATAGCTATTACAACACTTCACACCACTTAAAAATGCCCATGAATGGTCTCCCTGTTTCATTATTTGAACTTCCTATACACATCTCTTGTTGTTTTCTGCAGACCTGCATAAAAGCTTAACTTCGCAAAATCTGCACAGTTATGCCAAGCCGGGATGGGGGAAGGGAAGGAGAGGCAACACATCCTATAATGCCAAACTGCCTAGTGGAAAAGCTATTGCAGTTAGTTACAGCAGTGATGACTTTAGCCAGAGTCTATACCAACACATTACTCATATTTCAGTTTGAGAATTGTTCTCTCTGCATTATCGACTGGAAGATTCAAGGACTTCTCTTTCCTGTTTCCTTCACTCTTGCATTAATCTTGAGAAGTGTCAAGCCAGTACTTTTTATGGCATCAGAAGTGGCAGCATTCAACCATTGTGAAGCAATTCTCCCATCTTCTTGTGATAAATCAACTAACTGTTCTGGAAAAGATTACTTCCCTGTTGAGTCATTCCTGTCCTTACTGAAATAGTTATTGTATACTTTCAAAACAATGTCTCCTTTGACTTTTTTTAATCTAAAAAGACTTGGGTAGCCATTCAACTAAACCTTACCCACATGTTGACAAGAAAAATATATAATAATTTTTAGAGATTAAAAGGTCTCAGTAAACTACAATTTTTGTCCTTCTTCAGTATTGCAAGCTAGTCTCCCCTGGCTGAAAGTCTGAAGGCAGATATCAACATTACAATTCGAGATTTGAACATACACAAGAGAATTCCTTCAAGTGATACGACCAGATACGCCACTGAACAAAGGCAGCTTACAGCACTGAGTTAAAGCCCTGTTGGTTAGTTCAGCTGAGGTTAGGGTAGTTATTTGAAGAGTCACAGTTTTTAGGAGCCTGTGTTCACGAAAAATCTTCCTTATATATATCACAGTCTGTGGAGCTTTCACAAATCAAATGCTTGCCTTCCTCCTTGTAAAATTTGGACGGTGCGAACAGAGAAGGGAACAGCTCCCATTAGAGATGAGGGTTCTCAGCAGCTTGTATTTGTTTCGTTTCCACATGTCTTCTGTTCAACTGGATTTCGCCTACTATTGTGAGGGGTACCATTATTGGAGAAGAGAATACAAAACAGAAGAAAGGGCACTCATACTGCCCAATGAAGCTTGCTAACTTTTAATATAAGTGCTGTCCTTACACTATATAGATCAAAAGATGCACTAAAGCAATAATTCATTATTTCAGAAATACAACGAAATTTGTTCAAAAACCTGCCTCCATTCTGCCAATCATTGCTTTTCTTTTAACACTGAATCTCAGGTCAAACTTTAAAGTCATTAGCTCTGCTTTTTGAAGAATTTATCTGAGATACCATCCTCTCCTCCCACCTCCTAGAAAGTGGTGAGTATTCACCACTGCTGTACGAATGGAGAAGGATGGGGAAATCAGTTACTCATTTAGGAAAAAAATAGGCTTACATGCTCTTTTGGTTGTTAGCAAGTTCTTAAAAAGGCTTTTAGTTTTCGCTTCAAAATTCTTCTTCCCTCCATGCTATAGAAATGCCTTCGATAGTGATTCTCACGTAGCTTGACCATATGAGTCATTGTTTATCAAATTAAGCTGCAGTTTCCATACTACACAGAAACCATAGTAATACAGGATTTCAATGGTCAAATGAAGCAAAATTTAAAATGAATTAAAATTAAATTTAACTAAATAAATCTAAATTAATACAATTACCTTGTAAATGAAACATAGCGCTGATTTCTTCTTCACCTTTCAGAGTACAACTGTAACTTCCCAGATTACTGTTATCCAAGATCCTCAATCTTAAAAAAAAAGTTTCACCAGTTTGCTTTTTAGCTTGTATTTTCTTTAGTCCTACAACTATCAGTGACTGCTAATTAACATTCTAAAGAAATCAGCAGAGACCAGTAAGAGGAGCAGAGAACATACATTGCTGAAACACTAGGATCCAGGTTTAGTGCAATGTAGAACAGTACGACATCTTTAAGAAAACAGAAAAGTAAAGCACACCTGGGAACATAAATATCATTTATCACCCTTGTTACTCACAGAAGATCACCTTTAAGCAGTATGATCTACAGGTTACTGAATTAGGCATGGGTTCACCATGTGGACTAAACAGCATATGTTATGTAGGACTTCAGAAGGGATTCTTTAAATGGTTTGTTCTTTCTAAAGCCAGTCACTCAACGGATAGCACAGCTTCAACACAGAACAGTTTTTCAAAGAGCTGCCATCTAATGAAGTCCAGCATCTTCTCTGCTGGCAAACTATACATTTCACATGCACTTTGGAAAAGATTTACATGGTTGCATTTGTGTACATGAGTAGCAGAAAAGTGGCAGGACATTCTCATCATTCTCTATCATACAAATTTTAAGTAAATATTATTGATGTTGAAAAAACAAAGCAATACAGAAATCAAGTGGAGGCTACCTGGTTAAAATTAAGCCATTCACAGATTTTTAAAGTCTAACAATATATTGTGTCAACTAAAGAAAGTTTTCTACAACATTTCTTGAGTCTCTGTAGGAGTTTGAAAGAGTTAAGAAACCTTTAAAATAATCCAAAACATCTTTACTGTAAAGCTAATCTCTTACCACTCTTCTGCTAATTATGAAGAAAAAATATGGCCATTGATGTCTTTTAGATTTCTGCAAAGCAGCACTGAGATGTAAAAGAGAATGTGGAAAAAAGGAATGGAGGTATTTTACCATTCTCAGACTGAGATTACTACTTCACTTACTGAACAGAATTTCTGGACCTCAAAAAATTGTGCCCTTATTCTATATCTGTATTGAAGAAACCTTGTTTTCCCACCACTGGAGGAAGAACAGGAACTCTTCATCCAGGCTCAAGGTAACTGCAATCTTTTTTCCTTTCCTGCAGCTTTAATGTCGATTATGGGCAAATACTAATACCTGCATTTGGATCTTTTCTAATATATATATGACTAGTATTGGGCAGTGTATATGTGTGTGATAACTCATTAGAACCTGCAAGTAAAACTGTAAATAATGCTACTTACTGGATGCTCCAACTGTTTTCAGTTTTATTGATGTGTCTGATTGTTTCATTTCCTCTCTTCCAAATCACTTGAAGACTTTTCAAATAAGAATATTTATTGTCCAATCTGCATGAAAGTTCAATTCTAGTTGCACTGTCCAAAGTGATATTTTTTTCTATGGAAGTACCAGGAACACCTAAAAGAAATTAAAAGAAGCTGTTTAAGAAAAACGTACTTCATTCTGTGGGAAGAAGAAATTCAAAGATTGTGTTTTACATATGCTGGATTACAGGTAGATACAGAGGGCGACTGTTATACTTTCCAGGGTGTAAAACTGCAAAATCAGACCATCAGTGTTTGACAGTAATTTTTTTAAGCCATAAGTGCATTATGGTATACATCCATTACAAAAATGACAGTTGTTCCATCCTGTAGGTAAACTTCCTAGAGGGCTCGAATATAGAAACATAGATATTCATTTTACTGAAAGCAAGATAGACTTTTACATAATTTAACCCAAACCAAGATATATTAAGAACTTAGCTCTCACCAGGAGGAACAATGTCTGCTCTCAATCTAAACTTCCTTTCTGACTTCACATTTAGTATTAAAAAAGAAATCAGGATTTATTGGATTAAAAATATTAGAAGTATATATAAAGTTATATTAATACAATATGTATCTATAAGCATCCAGGTTTTAGCCAGCTGCTGATTTTTCTGATACTATGAGATCATAGGTGATGTCCTGTTGCTAGTGAAGTTGTTGATAAAATCCACAATCTTAACATTGTTGGATCTGGTCTTTCATGCTACGGCTACTCAATTTGGCACCAAATCATCTTCAAACCCATTTATCACTGCCTTTGCCTTCCTAGTGGCAAGCCAGTAGAATTACAATGTGAAAACATTCCAATACAGTAGAAAGACCTAACACTTTCTTTGCTTTTAACAAGCTCCATGAGCATAAAATAAGCATATCCAAGAAACAGGGCTTCAACAGCAGACAACTTCTCTGATCCATACAAACAGATAAAAAAACTGACTTTGTACCCATTAGCACTGAGATTTTATTTCATAATTGTTTTTTCTTTCATGCCTTCTAGACAGAACTGTTGTTAGTCTGCCTGATTACTCCATGAAAGTTTACTGCAGGCCTCACCTCAATCTTAGATCTACCCTGTAGTACTTGATGGTCAAAAAAGTACATCTGTATTTCACAGCTAAAATGCTTTCAGAGAGAAAATGAAGTTTTAAGGTACAGCTCACTGACTTAGTAATTCAAGTCATACCTAAGAAGCAGCAAAGTTTGCCTGAAGTGGAAGCACCAGATACCCCCATAGAATATTTGAACTTTACTGTGTCTGGCAGAGACATTTACAGCCTGCAGAACAGTGTGCCCAGAACTCCAAGTCCCAGCCAAAATAACACAGATCTGCCGAACTGGAGTTAAACTTAGAGGTGCAACACCTCAGTCTTTCATAGCAGAGCAAAGTCAGTTACCGCAACTCATTTATTAGAGACATTACACTCAAATAAGCCAAGCATAACTCATCTTGTTGAGGTTGTTTATGATCAATGTAATTTTGCAAATGGAATTGTTTCACAGTAGCAAAAAAGTTTTACAGTCATATTAATTACACTGGCTAAAAATAAGAATCCGTACTTTTTGTGATTATTTTAAAAACAAACACTTTAAATGAATGGAACGTGAAAATCCTATGCTGTTGAAGATTAACCACTAGCAAGACTGATATCTGGGGCATCTCTGCAAGATTATGTGTACCAGAACAAGAAGTAGACATCACCTTAAGTTTCCTGCTAGAAAAAAAAAATACAGCATAAATGCTGGGCAATTATGTCCTGAAAAGACTGTACCCGTACTTTGCAAAGGAGTTCTAACTGATCTCCAATGAGAGATATTTTGATTAGGTCACTTTTTCCAGTTCTCCAAGAAATTAGTTATAAATGATTATTTGGCAACTGGGAACTTCACATCTACTTTAGGAAGAGGCTTCTCTTGACTTTTCTCCATGCTTTAAATCCTGTAGTGCTGCAAAGCTGACTAACACCTGCTGGTTAACAAGTACCCTAGCTCACATGGTCTCTCCAAGTAGATTCACTAGTGCAAAGAAATTGTCACTTGAATTTATTGGGGGGAAACAGATAGCTATGGGTTGTTTTAACAAAAAAGTAAGAATCACTTTGTCCACTGCAAAATAGTTATTAGAACACAATAATTAATAGTGCAATAAGCTTATTCATCTTCCCTGTTACTGAGCTCATTACATGCTTGCTGTAAGCATCTTAACTTTACCAGGAAGTTGCCATCCTAGATACTTAAATAACTCATATAAAAGACTGGGTGCAGTCACAGGCATTCAATATAACATAACTGGAAGAGAAAATAACACACTTACCAGGTAAAAGTACCTCATACTCCACAAAAGTAACATTAGACACACTCTCTTTGGTTGCCTGCTTCAACTCTTGTGACATAGGATCTGGTGGGGGAAGCAAAGTGATATGTTATGATCCTAATAAAGGTAATCATACATCAGAGTGTCAATACAGTATTGCAATGATTTCTTACAGTAATCCTAGGGAGGAGAAAAAGGACCTTGACAAATGCTGACTACTATGGAGATCCTTTCATATACTTTGTGTGTTAACAGCCAAAACCTTGAAGCAGCAATGCTGTGTAGTCACTGTTATAGTAATTATGCCATTTTAAAAGACTGTTTCTACCTTTAATACAATGTTGTAACTGTAAGTGTCAATTCTCTGAAGAGCTCATAACTATACATCTCACATCCTGATTCAAAGCATCACGCACAGCTTAGAGGTAGGTCCTAGAACTGTATAGGACTACATCAATGTTTAAGCAGAGCTTGGGAGAGTAGTAATTTTTAGAAAAAGAAACAGAAGGAAAGAACACTGCCATTCCCAAGGCCACTACAATTTAACACCACAGCCAGAAAGCTGGAGGTAGACTACCTAATCTAAATGCAGCTATAATGAATACAGAGGCAAGAACGCCCCGTGCAACATGACCTGCAACATGGTCAGAGTCCCTCACCACTTCACAAAACTCCTATTAGACCACAGGAAGTTTTCTTCCGTACATAAAAAAAAATCAGTGTTGACCATCACCTGCCTGACTAAAATATACTCCTTTCCTTCTGTGATGGAAAACTGCATTTAAAAGACTTAATATGGCCAGCAAAATCCCTTTTCTGTATGGCTACAGATAGCCTACTATTCAGATACTACTTTTATAAAGCTCTACAAAACTCGATACAGCTATCAGACAGGCAATTAAGCATAAACAGTCTGTTCACACCACTGTACTTGTTGTCATGCTCTGTGCATTTCAAGAATAGAGCAAGAAAGCAATTAATAAGCTACAGCTTTAACAACAGACATAGCCCAGCTAAGGAAGCATCACCCTGCTACATCTACATACATAACTGTTTCACTAGTATTGTACTATCTGCATAAAAGTTCCTACTAAACTGAAGCACATCATGTGAAAAGATATTAGAAATTATGCTTAAAGGGAAGGTCAATTCAATACAGTTATAGCAATTTTCATTTTTTCAGTTTCCACAGTTACCTTCCATACAGCTTTAAACGTCAAACTTTTGTCACAGTAATTATCAATTAATATAAATGCTCTATGACCCTTTGATTAAAAGATATCAAGGTAGAATCTTAGAGTAACTGAAATTTAGCAATTTGAGTAGAAGACATGTGATTGCTTTTACCAAGTGTAGATACATAATGTCCAAGTGTCAAATGATCTGAAGGGTTCCCCTGAGTTTGCCAGTTGACAGTTTGTGTAGTTATCATGGGCTCTGAAAGGTGAAAAAAACTGTTACAAAAATTAATTTTCTTTCAATTTATCAATGAGACAAAAGAAATAGAGGTTTCCTACCCCCTGCTCCACAGCAGATAAAATACACCACAGGTTTTGGATGCTTGCAAAGTAATTTTATTGTCAGTTACTATATAATGCATCTCAGAAATACATAAACAGTAATTATGGATTGAATCTGCCAAATCATACAGCATTATATGAGAAAATTATTCTAGTTTTTGTAGAAGGAAAGGGACTTCATTATCTCTCCTGTCCATGGGTTGAGAAGTTTCCCACACACACTTGGGAAACTAGAGAAAACTGCTCTACAGCTTCAGTCTTCTCACTGAGAGAAGCACTGGGTGGCAGAATTGATCACTGTGCAGTAGAAATAGTATCTCTGAAAGCCTAGCTCTTCTCAGAATTACTCCTTCTCTTTTCCTGCATAAAATATTGAACTTTGAGGTAAAGTTCTTAAACATATGCCTCTCAACTACAGTTTAGAGAATCTGGCTGTGCTGAAGGAGGTCCCTGCTAGTGGTTTGCACCTAAAGGTCTCTAAGCAAGCATAAGCCAAGGTACCGCATGCCTTCCAAGTTGCTGGCCTGTTCTGTAAAGCAGCGTTTTTCTTTATCAACATGTCAGCTCACAACGCAAGGAATGCTATGCCACAGGCAATCAGCTTTTGCCTCACTTGTTCCATCTGCATTTTCATACCTTCCCTCATGCTTCAATCAGTTTAAGTAACAATAAACCTGTATATTAAGGTGGACGATGCAGAAAAAATAGAGCTTCAGGCTAGTTTGTTTAGGGGTTGTTGAGAGTAGACTGTTGTCAATCTCAACTACTAGTCCAAAATGGCTTTTTAAGCAAAAAAAAAAAACAACCCCTGAAGCTGTCTCCTAGCACTAGATAGTAAGTTCCGTTCCTCTAGACAAGAGCACAAGCAAGCCTTGATCTTTGCTGATGGAGAAACAATCTACTCCAAGTATTTACCCCTAAATAAGATGAGAAGGCTGAAAGAGTTCTGGGGAATCTACCTCTGTCTGTGTGTGCAAACACCTTGACAGCATGCCAAGGCTGTCATGGATCACCTGAGTTTATGTCAGTCTAGTACATGCATCACCTGGTTTGTTACTGAAATCCCTCATGATGATAGATTCAGAAGGCACCAGTGCCAGTTCATATGGTAGTTATCCACCCACAAAAAAAAGAAGAGAGTCAACCCTTAAAATGTCTTGCCCACTAATAGGATCCTCATACTGACTTTCTTCTTCAGTTCATGTATCAAATGAAAATAGGTGAGGTCACATTATAAAAAACACTTCACATTTTAGTTCGTATGTATTTGTGTGTTTATGTATGAAAAGAGTTACTGAATCTATTACTTATTGCACTTCCTCTAGTTCTCACACACATTGTGCTAAAAAGCTCTGAAGATGAACACCAGATAAATAGCATTCTCATACCCCAACAACAAAACTGTAGATGGAATAACTTGTCAGAACTTGCTTGAGTTCATGTATAAATATAACTTAGTCCATGATTGATTTGCATTAATCAACATAAACTTTGGTATGCTGCTGAATTCCTGCTGCTCTGACCTTTATGGAGAAAGGAGAGGTGGGATCAACATCACTTTCTTCTCTTGCCTGGAACTTATTCTCTGCCCCCCGTCAAATCCACAACTGAAGTCCAAAATACGGTGCATAAAGTGTGGGGACAACAGAAGGTTTTAACACATCCATAATTAAAAACAGGTAGATTAAGCTAGCAGGCTTCATTGATGCAAGAGCGTTATTGTACCTCTCACTAATACAAGAGCATAAGGAGGAGTCCTCACATGGAAAAATTATCAGGTATAAGTGCTAGAACAGAACCTCCCACGATGGTTCTAGTTTGGGAATTGTCCCACATCCATGGTCACTGCCTGCTTCTACGGCTTATAGGCATAAGGGCAATAGATCATGCAACTGGCAGTTGGATACCTTTTTTCAAAGTCCTTGAGATGCTTACAACACTTAAGCTCTTGCAGTGGCTTTGAAAGGCCTAGATGATATATTTACTTTTGTTCCTTATGAAAAGTCACAATCTTATTTCAAAAGACTTCAGTATGAAAATGTAAACTCTATGTGATGACTTAGTATCCCTAGGAAAAAGTATTATAGCTTTGGGTGTACTGAAATAAAATAATTACCAGCAGATGATTCATTAAGTCCATCTTGCATCTTAGTCAAAAAGGTTGCCTGAGAGTGACTGGTATCTTCTGTTGCCATAGCTGAATCTAAAAAGAAAAAAAGGCTTAAAGAAACTTTATTCTCTCTCAGTTGAACTGAGTTAGAAGGATCTAGTTCACAAAAAGAAATCAAAGAGAACCTCCTCAGCCTACTACCACTGCTTTTTTCCCCCCCAAGTTCTGAGCATATACAGCCAAAATGTGGAAGAATTACTTTTCTTCAGTTCTTTAGCTTACTTTAGGCAAGTAAATATTAAAGAACAAAGGCAGTATTTGACTTGTGATTTCTATATACAGATCTTTTTCTGTAGTTAGCCTGTAGTCAGGCAAAGCCATTCTTCAGAATATTCCAGCAAACCAATAAACTTTATAACCTGTACTTAAATCCTGTCTTGTTTGCGGTCTTAGACCATCTCAGCTTATGACACTGACACTAGCTGATTATTTTTAAACATAGATTAGCAGATTCACTAATAGAAAAGGACCGCATTACACCCTTACATGTCTACGCTGTTTTGTGATTCAGTGAACAACCTCCTTTCCTTGTATTATCACCTTGGCAAGCAAAACAAGGCATCTGTGTCAAACATGGACTTCACCCAGTAATAACTATTTCCATCTTCCCTAACACCCCTACAAATTTGATTCTGCTCCTATAATACAGTTTTTGTAAGAGCCAGGTGAGACTCTAGGCTTTTGCTTTATGTTCCTGACTGGAGAAAGGACAGCAGAGGAAGAGGCAGAAGATTAGCTTAGTTTGAGGATGTTGCTGTGTCACTCTTCTATTAAGAATTCAAGGTCCCTAGATGTTTTATAAAAATGGAGGTGTTTGCTCCTTCCTTTCTGTTCCCACGTTTGAGTGACAGAATTAGTTAGTGTAAACCAAACACTGTGTCTTCACATGCTTAGGTATTCCAGGACATATTCTACTCCCACAGTAGCAGGATGCACTCTTCTCTTCCTCAAATTCAGAGCAATCTCACATCAGTAGCTTTTAAGACATTTGGCCAGTAGTTACGCAGGGGAAAAAAGGACACGCATTTTGCAGCTGTAATAAAGTTTGGGGGGGTGTGTGTGTGGATGTCTAGCAGAGCTTATTACAAGACATCAGAAAGCACAGATGAACAGTCAAAAGCTACATCATACTTTAAGTGTGTTCATGTGTTTACAACTGTGTGCCTTCAGCAGAAGGTAAAATCAGCACTCTGCCAGTACGAGTGAACAACACTACAAACAGTCCTGCCTCATTTCAGCACTATAGGCACAGATAACCTAGACTCTCCAATCAGCACCTCCAGCACGCAGGCACTCCAGACTATGCCAGAGTCATGCCCGGCTTGCACCACCTGCTTTCTCAATCAGACCATCATACTGCAAGCAGTTTGGACCAAGAGTAAAACATGGTAGTCAAAGGACATGATTACAAAATTAAGCATTAGTGGTTCTTAAGAACAGGCTCTTCATTTTTCATACTGGTCCACTGGTTCCACAGCCAAGTGTTCCCTTGCAGCCCTTCACCCAGCCAAAGAACTTAAGAAACCTGCTCCGAGTGCCTGCTGGCTTATGACCCAGTAATACGACCCCCTCTTATTCTCTGATTGACAGAGGTGCTGACAGCAGGGAGAGTTATTATGCTGCTGATATCCATGGTAAAGTTGAAGAGAGGTACATGAATTTTTATATCTGCAGCATCTTGAGGATGTCATGGATCACCTGACTGTCTCAGCTTAGTCGATGCATCACCTGCACAGTAATTAAAATCCCCAAAGATGATAAATTTAGAAGGTCCCAGTGCCAAGCTGAACAGCAGCTCTGTTATCTCTCTGCAAGGAAGGCAGATAACCTGCAACATGGTTTGCATACTAATAGGGTTCTCGTTTTGGCTTTCTTCCTTGATTCACATACCAAGTGAGAGCAGCCAAGTAGTGTTATTTTAGTTACCACTGCTTCCACATCTCAGCTCTTATCTGTCCATATGTCAAACTACATAGCACAGAGATAACATTGCAACCCTTTTCTCTCAGATACACCTGATGAATAGCATCAGAGATCAAGATGATCCAGCACTGCATGATTAGTGTCATCAAGCCAGGCCGTGATGTAAGCAAGTCAAGTGGACTAACGTCTCAAAGTATTGAGTCATGGCTGCATGCCTTAGCCTATGATTGATTTGCATTAGATTTAATCAATAGTGTGGTAGCTTGCTGAGTTCTTGTTGCCCTGACCTTTATGTAGGAAGGAGTAGGTGAGAGTATGACATCATTAATTTATTTTTCTACCTTACCTCTGCTCCCTCCGGCAGCCAATATTTGGGAGACAAAGTGTGGATGTACTATACTTTTCATCACCAGAGCAATTTCAGCTTTAAAATCTATTCACGCTCTTTTTCAGCCAGAAGAGGGGCTGAATAGGAAAAAGCTGAGATACAATTTGGTTTAATTTAACATCATTAATTTAATAATTAATCTAATGTCAATTAATTTAATATCAATTTTATACTCTATGCAAGCACACAAGCGTTCAGCAGCATCCAAAACCAGCCACCAGAACCTCCTAGTGCTGCTATAAGACAGAAAAGCTGCAGACTGAGCCACATGATCCACATGAAGGACTTCCAAATGCCTACAGAAGCCCCTCCCCTCAGGGCAAGCCAGAAAAATCCAACCTGGAAGCAAAGTCTGCAAGAAATGAGATGTATCCTCTACTCATAACTCCTTGGTATCTTTAGGGGCAGAAGCTGGGAGACAAGACGATGTGCATTAGCTTTTCCTAAAGGAATCTGGTAGCACATCCTGCAACCAAATTAGGCAGCCACAATGGTAACCAAACAAAGCAGCGAACTCTGAAGAACAATGCTATGACACTTAGTTAGAAATTACCCTAATAAAAGCGATGGTTTAACCAAGCAGTTACAAGACTAAAAGACAGAAGGAATAATAAGAACTCTCCTCAACCTACTGAAAACAAAATCTAAGGGGTCTCTTGTGATAGCCACCTCATCAACCCGAGAAGGCTGTGCAACCCCCCCGCTTTCCTGCAGCTCAGTCCTTGTGCACCTATCACTCCAGCCGGTTGCTTTCACTGCAAACATTTCTTTTGCTTGAAAAAACCTGCTGAACCCCCACATCTCCAGAACACACACTGATTGCAGACTTCACTAGAAGACAGTTTTAGTTCTCCTCCCTCCAAGGGACCATGAACTTCCCTTTGCTGCACCTGTGCAGAGAGTCCCTGTGCTTGACTAGCTTTTTGCACATTTGGTTAATAACTAATGGAAGAGTAAAATACCCTGCCTCACATTTAAATCATCATGGCAATCACAGTGTGACGCCTCCCTACCTAGTGCATATAAATATAAAAGCACTTAATAGTTAAGTCTGAAAAACAGCAGCCTGACTTTATACAGATAAAGGATACTAAAAAAGGTGGCTCATTTCTGATGTCCACACAAAACCAGACATGATATCCACCTCTTTCAGAAGATGTCAGCTTTGTGGAAATTTTGGAAACACAAATAGGGTTTTTGTTGGTTTTTTAGTTGGGTTTGTTTTGGGTTGTTTGTGTTTTTTTTTCAGAAGAGGATATCATTTCAATGACGGCTCTGCATAAACTTAGAATTGCTTTAACCACCATTAGGCACAGCTTTCAGCAGGAATAGTCATTAAGAAATAAATACCATGTGGCTAACTTGCCATAATTCGTCTCACAGGTTCCTACAAATATCAGGCCATTTACAGTCACAAAACCTTTTGATCAATGAAATAAAGCTGTTAGAAAGGACTTCCAAGTTTTTTTGTATGTGTACATAAATACACATACATATTTTAAAGAAGCTTTAAGAACTACAGAACAGATTTTCCCCTGTGTGCATACATAAATACATGTATTTTAAACAAGCCTTGAGAACTTTCTGTCCTTTCACATTATGTGAAACTACTACAAATTTTACACAAGTTATCATCACACAGGGAGCAGTATTGCTCCTCTCAGTATTAGGAAGACCAACCGAGGCACGAAGAAGCATGTACCTAGTTACCTACCACGCACTAAAAATGCGGCTAAACCACTGATGGGTAATGAAAGAGACAGCAATATTGTTCACACACATGTATCGGCGTAACTTGCAGCCTTGGAAAGACATGCTTCAGCATCACATCTTGCACTGCAAACACCAGCAATCTGGTATTTCCTTCCATTACCATTCAGTACTACTCTGTGATGCTTCAAGAACAGGGATTAATAACAGAAATCCACTAGTTTTAGAAATAAACTATTTCCTTAGGAGCAGATAGCCTGCTGAAAGCTACTAGAGGAAGAATAGGGCCCAGAAGGCTCAAGTCCCTCTTCCTTCATGGATTTTAAGTGTCCCATCTAAAAATGCAGTATCCGATCCTCCAAGGAACGTTCCTCACGACCTGCTAGGCATAGTCGCATTTTAGTCATGTATTTACCGATACCGTGTTTGGGTATTTTTTTCCCCTCAGGAACTAAATAACACTTTAATTGATAACGAGAGGGCAGCAATAAAGCACTGTGCTTCAGCCTCCGCGTCCCGCAACCGTGAGCAGACCCCCCGCCCCGGGCCGGCGTTAGGCCAAGGCTGAGCATCCCCGGGTGCGGTGCCGCGCCGCCCCCGCTACCGCGGAGGCACCAGCCGGCGGCCGCCTCGCCCTTCGCCGGCGGGCAGCGGAGGAGGGACCCCCCCCCCCGCTTTCCAGCCGGCCTGCGAGGAACCTCAACGCAGCTCTTTGACGCTAAAGACGAGGGAGGCCGGGGCGGCAGGCGGGGAGGAGGAGGCAGCGCTGAGGAGGGTCGGGGCCGCTGAGGAAAAGAAACGCCTCAGTCGTTCAAAAAAGGCAGGGCCGAGAGACCGCCGCCTCACCGGGCCACCGCTCCGTCCGCTCCGCCGCAGCTCCCGGGCTGCGCCCCCGGCCCCCCTCACCCCAGCCCACCTCGACGCCGAGGGGGGCGGCTGTAGCGTGAGGCGCCCGGCCCAGCCCGGCCCGCGAGCTGAGGGAGCGTTTACCTGCGGGGCTCCCGCCCGAGAGACTGAGGCAGAGCAGCAGCAGCAGCCGCCCCAGGCGGTTCCCGGAGAAGACGGCCGGCATGGTGCCCCAGCCGCCGTCGCGCTCCCACTGCCGCTCCCCCCGCCGCCGCTCAGGCAGCTGGCCCAGCCCGGCCCGGCCCCGCACCGCCCGCGGGCAGCGGCTGCTGAGGGAAGCCTCAAGCGCGCCGGAGGGGCTGTGAGGGAGAGCCGTCTGCTGCAGCCCCAAATCCATGCACAGGGCAAACGCCAGGGAAGGAGCTGCAGGCACCACCGTCCCTCCTCAGCCAGAGGACATAGCCCTACTGGCGCGGGCCCGCCGGGCTTTATGCGGCGGGAGGAAGGGCGTGGGTGAGCACCGGTGGCGAATTGGAGCAGGGCCGTCGCCGCTGGCCCAGCTGGGAGCTGATAGGGCACGTGGGGAGGTTGGGGTCGTGTCTTATTTTTGGCCGAAAGCGGCTGTTGCCGCAGGACCACCAGCACCACCACCATCTCGGCTTTACCGGCCCGCTGGTGGGGTTTGCCCAGAGAAGGTGGCCTCGGGCGGGGCGTGGGCCTGTGGTTGCCCTTTGGCTGGTGATCTTCTGGTGAGCCCGGCTTTGAGGGTCAGTGGCTCCAGGGCGGCCGGGTTATACTGTATGAGAGCTGCAGCTTGGCACATTTCTTTTTCTAAATCTGCTGGCCTGGGCGGCAGTGCCAGGGGAGCACCATTTCTGATAAGGGCTTCTCAGGACTTTGGCTGCTGCTTGGTGCCTTTAAAATTGCAGTGTAATTGATTAGGCTGTTTTAATCTGTATGTATATGTACATGTATAGTAAAACCACTCATTTTTATATATATATATATATATATGTGTGCATTTCTGTTTGTTGCTTGATGAATAACTGCATTTGGATTTTGCAGCATAAAATCTGGCACGGTGGCATTCTCTGAAGGAAAGTCTCCATGATGGGGAACTCGCTGCTGCTTCCTTCATGTCAAGATACGGTTACTTCAGCTAATGCAAAAGTTGAATTGTTTGTAAGGTTTGTATCAATAATGCAGAAAGGTCACTGCATCTGAGCCTTTACATCATCTTAGCTCTCTCGTCCTGGCAGAGCTGTAGGAGTTTATGCAGAGCAAGAATAAGTCAAATGCCCTGTCTTGATTTTCCAGCATTGCACATGTTCATGCATGTCCTCCCACACCAGTACAGTGTCCTTCAGATTAAAATTTTACATCATGAAACCTCCCAATAAATAGACCTAATGGCAAATGACTGAGTACAAGATTGTTTCGTTAAGCCCTTGCTACGTGTCTCAGGAAGACTCAGTATTCCTGCTGGCTAAATGGGACCATGTATGGATAGGAGCCTTTTGTGCTGTTGAAAGAGCGAACGCCCTTCATAGACTTCGAGCAATAGGATGGAGCCTTCTGCGCTCCAGCTCTAAGGTTGTTTAGCTCACATAGAAAAGGTAGGCAGTCATATGAGTAGTCAATGCACAGGGGTGCCTATATAGCTGTAAATCCACGGCTTTAGAAATTTAGCCGCAACCTGTGGTTCTGTGGCGTGGTGTGATAGACAGGCAGTACCAGTGCGCTCTAAGGAGAGGCTGAACCCCCCAGGGTTTTGTTAATCTGACAGCCTGCTACAACTGCAGAGAGGAGGGGATTCAGGGAGAGAATACAATTCAGATAAGGCTGTTTGGAAGTGGCAGAAGATCTTCAGCTTTTAATGGGAAAAAAAATTGGCTGGAGCTTGAAAGCTGTTTTATCTGAACCAGTTAGGCCTGAAGAGACTTACGAGGAGGGAAGGGACATAAAAGGGTATGTCGACTGCCTTTAGATATGAAGGGGCTGGTTTGTAGCTCCAGTTGGCTCTCCCTGGAACGAGTGAAAAGAAAAGCTTATGTCCACCTGATTTAGCAGTTGGGTATGCAGAACCTTTTGGTGAGGCAGATTTTATCCACCTGGAAATCACGTGGATGAGTTAGTGTCGGGCAAGTCTATGTAGAAATCTATGGCTAAACTCTGCCAGCTGGGAGGAACGGAGCTGCTGGGACAGTCTGATCTAGGACCTAGCTATAGCTTAATCAGTTCTGGCTTGGGGGAAATTGTAGAGGGTCTGACAGAGATGATTTGTTTTGAGTGACTTGATAATATGCCCTTTTTTAGGACTGGCTTCTGTCTTTCCCACAAGCCATCTTGGGTAGAGCATCAAAGCAGTCTGAAGACATAATGAATACCTTTGCAGGATTCTTCTCAAATCTTCTTCAGGGCTTGTCGTCTGCTAATGGTACATCCCACACTTACCTGATGCTGAGTGGGAAGACAACAATTATTAAACTGCTTCTGAGGGAGCTGTTGTTTACTGTAAGGTATGAGGTACAGAAGCCACAAAGCAATGGAAGGGGGAAAGGCAAACAGGGAGCAGAATTTAGAGGAACCGCTCGAGCAAAGAACCAAACGGCCCTTTAAGGGTTTCAGTGCTCCAGAGTTTGCTTTACCATAATAATATTCTCATACTAGATTATTCCCCAAGTACTACGGCTGGATTCGGTAGATCATTGAAAGTGTAGGAGTGAGAGATTTCAGAAATTATAAGGTTAGTGATAATGAACTATGAGAAAGTAGAATATTGGAGATATTTAAAAAAATCAGCTGTCATATTTGGTTGCATTTGGAAACACTGACTGGTGAGTAATTAGGAATTTCAGGAAAAATACCTCTATTCAAATTTTACATACTAAGACTAACTGCTCCATCTGTTAACATTGAGCATATTTTCCTCTTGTCTTTCAAGCTAATTTTTTTCTCTCACTTCCAGAGAGAAACTCTGACTTATTCTCACATGGTAATTACTTGGCAAATGTGACAGTCGTTTTGGAACAAGGATTCATATGTTGAACCATATTCTTACAAGAAAACTTTTATCTTTAATAAAACCTCTAATACAGGGAAATTGCTGGTTTATTCAGCTGGAAGATATTTGCCAAAACTTTTTGTGGCAAAAGGAAAGTAAATGAAACTCTGAAAATCACTGTGATATGTTGATTAGTAGCTGAAAAAAAATTTAGATGATTTGTACTTTTACAGCTCCTTTTCTCCAACAACCAAGTCTGTGTTCTCAAAGCTCTGTTAATAACTAAATAATAACTAAACACAGTAAAATAATAACTAAATAATAACCGAACAGTAAGCTAGTAACTAAATAATAATAACTAAAACAACAGTAAAATAACCAAAGGACATACCTGATCCAGCAGTTTCCTTGGCTGGAGATTTGCTTTTTATTAAATCCACTCAGACTGTGAGAAGTTAACTAAAGTGTATGTGAGAAGAACTGGAAGAAGGAAGAAACTGTCAAAAGGGATGGAAAACTTTTTGAGGTGGCGGTTCAGATGTGTTTCAGGGATGGTGCTTAGCAGCTTTCAGTATCTGAAGCTGAATCATCAAGACATTATTAGACTCTACCTAGAATTTTCTAACATTCAAGGAACTTTAACGAGGACACATTTTTTTATGTGTGTGAAAATTTTAATTGGAAAAGCATAAAATAAACAGTGGGAAATAGAAGAAAGAATTTAGAATTATTTCAGAAATAACTCTTGCAAGCATGGTCAGGAAATAATTTTGCAAGGCCAGGAGACAATGTGTTATTAATCTATGGACCACTACCAAAAAGATGTGCCAGAGTAGATGCTATGCAACACCTCCATGCGTTCCCCATTCGACACTAACAGTCAGGTTATAATAAAATAGAAAAGTAATGCAGAATGCACATGTTTCTGAAAGACAATATGTTGAATGCCCATACAAGACTACAAAACGGAATTTTATTGTCTTCCCCAAACATTTATCTTTTGCTTGCTGTCTTTGAAGGATTTAACTGAACTGACCTCTTCGCTAGATTTAAAATTACAGGCCAGATTATGCAATCTGCAGACTCTGCAATTGCCTACTCTGCAATGTCTGCATCCTGCTGGGTGGCTGTAATCCCAGTATTTCCTGTCGCCTCCTTGAAGACAATTTGCAAGATTAAGCATAGAATCTCCATTGAGAATTCTGCCATTTATCAAATGTTTAATGTCGTGTTCCAAGATCTGCGTTGTAGATGAAACAGAAATTTGGGCTGTAGTGCTTTAGAAACATATTTCTTAAAAATCTTAGGTTGCTGCCAAAACCAATTACTGAGATTGGCAATACTTATCATACGAGAGACAATATCAATTGTTATTGTGTGGGGTTTGATTTTGTGCAGGGTTGAAGATTATGCAGCATGGTTCTGCTCAGAAAAGGCTTTGTTCACCTGGCAAACACACCATCAGAACTGGCAACCAGAAAGTCAGCCAAGTAAGATTTTTGGCAAACACTTCTTTTTGCCTTTCTGTCCTGCCCTCTACCCTCCACCTCTCCCAAGCCTGAACAAAATTGATATTTTCTAATGGAAAATATAATAAAAAAATAATATTTTGTTTAAAACACAATTTAGATTGAAATCTTATCTACAGACATCTAAAGAATTTTCTACAATCTGTTAATGTAGAAATAAAGTTCACTGTGATACCAAAGCTTGCCACCCTGTCGTAGTTTGTTTTGCAAGCTGTTGCTTCAAAATGTGCAGAAAATAGTTTAAATGTCTCACGCAAGACCAGACTTTGAGGGAGTTAGTATCTTTCATTACAGTAATGCACCTGGAAAAAGAAAGCCAGCCTCTGATCTGAATACAATTTGAAAACAACTACTTTGTGTAGTTGAAATTATGCTGAGGGCATGCAATCCCACCTACTGCTTTAATAGATGATCACCTTTGATAAGTTTTTCATGAATTCTCCATTTTCCAACCTTTCAAACTCTTAAAAATATTTTCTCTTTTGTTGCAAAAATAAAAAATCATGAGAGGCCTTGTATACAATAAACTACGCAGGAAGGTCTCCTCCATTCTGCTACTATATGTGCTCAATTATTAGCAGCAATAAGTGCCTAGTTTACAGCATTGAAATTGGGCTATGTGGGGCTCCTGCTCTGGGGGAAGTAATGCATGTGCTGCTCAAGATAATGCTTTTTCTGTTTTTTTGTGGATGTGGTGACAGAGTGTAAACTTTGTCTCATTCAGCTGACCCGTTTTATGGTTTTCCTTCGCTGTGGTTATTTTTTTTCAGGTAGTTGACACAAAGTTAGTTTCTCTGATTTTTTTTTTTTTTTTTTACTTGGAAATATGTTCATAATGTTGAAGATAAGATCTGAAGATAAGACAGCGTAAAGTAAGTAACAAGTAAAGTGGCCTAAGCCTTATTGATTATATTCCTGGTGGAGGGAAGTCATTCAAGTTAAATGGCACACCAAGGATTTATTAGTCAACTTCAGTAAACTTCAGAAACTCTAACAGCATCCTTTCACTTTCAACATTGTTTTTGCTTTAGTCTTCATATATTTACTATTATAGAAAGAAAAGAGGGCTTCAGGAAAAAAAAAAGTGGAGAAAGCCATGTAAATAAAACTGTTATTTGTAAATTCCATTGCAATTGTAATTTCAAATATTCAATTTGAGTATTTAAACAGTTTTTATTAGTCTTTTGCTTTTTAATTATTTTCTATCTTAAATGAAAACTAAGGTTCTATTCTGATATCACAGGACTCTAGGAATGGAGCAGAAAAGAAAGAAGAAAAAGGACTGCAAAAGTTGTGATAAAATCATCAGCATTTTTACTGACTGCAGAGTCATCATAGCCAAAACTGAAAAACTGAAGTGGGTAGACCTATGGTGCCATTTGATCACTTCATAACTTTGCGGAACGCAGGTAAAATATGTCCCTGTCCTCATCGGCACAGAAGCAGAGACCTCAGTCAGTATGCATTGGGAATACCTGACAGTAGTGACTCTAGTGAACATGAATATTCACTCTCCTAAATCTTAAGAATCTGTGTTGGCAGAACCACGCCATCTAAGACAGTGCATGCAAATGCACCCTGGAATCTGCATGCTACAGGAATATACCCATGTTTCTTGTACCGTACTATTTCTGTAAAGAGAAAATTCAGTTTCAGGGCTTACCACAGTGATAATTCTCCTAGCTTTTAATCCACACAAACAAAACATTTATATAACAGGTACAGAACTATTTAAATACTCTCTGAAATGATGTATACTCAGAACTGGATAGCTTAGTACTTTAATAAAAAAAAGTCTGTTTGTCCAGAGAGAGGTGGTCTTGAATATTTTTGTTTGAGTGGGGAGGAAAATACCATTCTAAAACAAAACAGCCTGCAAACATTGCTAGTTCTTTGCATGTGGAAGAGCTTCTTTCAGAAATGGATTGTTTTCCAGTCTGCAAATATCTTGTTGGAGAAGCATAAACAGCATGTAGCAAACGAAGTTCAGACAAAGGAAGGAAAGCCACCAGAACTACAATAAACTTACTTGTCTGCAATAAGAAAGAGTTATCAGGAGTCAGGCTTTATGTGTCTAGAATTTGGGGAGTGCTTGTTTGTACAAACCCATTTGCCCTCATTGTATTTTTCAGTCTGACTATGCATCGTAATCCTACAGTTTTTGTGATGCCTAAAGCAGTGTGCGCTCTTTACTTCTGCACAGGAGACATTTTCATCCAGAGCTGTAAACCACCCCATTAGAAGTGTCCAGCGGAATCTGTGAGAGAGGAACTTCTGGGCTGTGAGACAGTCATCTTATGTATCTTTTTAGTCCTATTGATATATAAATTTTATTCGACACTGGTAATAATGGAGTTAAAATGTCTTTTTCAGCTTACGTCACACCAGAAGGGTTCAAAGATGAACTTCTGAAGGTGACTTTTTAACAGCAGATTTGTTCTCTGAGGCATTTCCAGAAAGGATTCATCAGGTTATATTATAACTTGGACAATGTTATCAATATTTCCAGGAAAAACATACATATATATACACATATATTTTCTAAGTGAAAGAAGCCTAAAATATATTAGTGTGTAGAATGTGAATTTCAAAGTGAAAAAGAATGGTAGTAAGTAGTTTTTACTTTTAGGTCTGATTTAGAAATTGTTAATATATTTCCAAATACTTCTACAGTCAGTAAGCTGGGGGAGGATTATGCAAAGATAACTTACCCTAATTAAGTTTTACCTTTCAATACAACAATTTAAAAAAAAAAAGTTCCTCATGAAGAGGAGAATGTGCAGAACATATCAGTAGTGAAAAATCTACAAAGGTAATGTAAATTTTTTCAACAATAACTTAAATCAACTTATCCTGGCTGATCTATGGAGTTTATTTCAGGTTTTGTAAGCCCCACAAATGCCAGGAAAAAGCATCTTTTTGTTCTTCATTGTCCCAGCTTCCTTGTTTCACCTTCTTTTGGTTATGAGAGTTACTGGAACCAATAGTTCTGTAGAATTTCAATGTATAGTATTAGAATTAGCTTGTTGTAATTATTGTGTTTTGATTAATTCAGCCACAAGTTAGAGTTAGTAACACTAAGACACCTCTCTAGAAGAAAAAAATCATTTTGTTTAGTTTTTAAATAACTCAGATAAGAAGAATAAGTAATAAATTACATGTGTCGTCGGTAAGACTTTAGAAAGTGTATTGCTAAGGGTTGCGTAATTATTAATGGAAAAATAAAGTTTCAGAGAAAAATGTAAATCGGTCTACTGTGAGGAAGTTGTTCCATTCTGACTGTTTAGATGACATATGTTCCTCTCACTGACTTCTCATAGTGTTTGAAACAAGTCTGTCAGAGGAAAATGTGATCTCTCCACGTGGACCCTTTTCCCATGCTTGACAACATGTGTTTGTCCTCACATCAGCCTTGTGGGTAACGTTAACTCCGGTAAGACTCTAAGTGGGTCACCTGAGATAACCCAGGAAAAGTGTTACACTTGACTGTTCTTTTCTAGCTTTTTCTGCCCTGTGGCAGGTTCTTTTTGATTCCCCAGGATAAAGCTGAGTAGGTAGAAAACGCTACTCAGGGTGCACTGAAAAAGTCAGAGGCATTCCCTGCTGCCCTGTTTTATTACTCCTCTTTCTTTTAGGAGAGAGCAAGCCATGCCCTTTGTACAGACAGCATGTTTGGTCTTGGCTTGGGAAGAATTTCAGTTGCCCTCTCTAACACACAGCACAGATTGCAAGGTGAGCATTTGAGACTGCAGACAGCTGTGTGAACATGGTGATTTTGATGCAAGCAAATGTTTAAGCGCTTTTACACATCGGCATTATGTTGGAAATTAGATTCCGAGTACAAATGACCTGCAAAACTGCTGTTGTGCAACAGATTCATTATCCTCTGGGATTTCTTCAAGGGAGTTGATTGTAGATCTCCACGACTTGATGGTTACAGGTCTCCTGGACTTAGAGCTAGTGTAGTATATCAGCTAGGAAAAATGCTGTTTTTTAAGCTGAAGCATCTTACACAGGTGTCTTTTCTATGCTTTACAGATAAATACAGGTTTACAGTAAAAGTGGTGTGCTCACTCCTACATTTGAACTGCCCTGGGATATTCAAACTGGAAGTAAAATTTCAATTACAGTTTCTTACTGGTAGACACTTCTTTTAAACATGCTTGCAAGTTTTATAAAATTATTTAAAGCTTTTCATAAAGTTGCTAAAACAAAGCTTACTAATTCTAAATTACTTAAAGACTTTTTTTTCTTCCCTTGATAATACACCCTTGAGGATGATGGTGCCTCACTATTACAATGCGTCAAGCCAGGGGCAGCGCAGGTGTTAATTACATTTTTTAAAGTAATCATTAAATAGTTTGTACTTCACACAGAGACCCTGACCTCCATCCAGTAAGTTAATTGAATTTAGTAGTCGGAAAATAGGAGAATAAATCTGGATTGCAGAAGTCCCTGACAGAAATCTGTGACTAGAGTGGTTGGAAAATACATTATCCTCTTTTCACACGCCTTTCTTAGTCACTGGTATTCTTAATGTTGATAAGTGGGGTTGGACTAGATGACCTTTAAAGATCCCTTCCAACCCAAACCATTCTATGGTACTACATGGGAATGGACAAACCTCCTGCATCATCTAGTGGTATCATACCAGATTATCAGTGCAGTATAATTCCTCACCATTTCTACGGCTTCTCTAACCAGTTCTAAGGCAGCTCTCATGACAGTGCGCTACTTTTTCCAGCTGTTGTGTGCTGCAGAAGTTGCTCTGACCACTGAAACTCCATGAATCACATCTTTCCTGCCTAGTATGAAAAGAAATTACTCGTGGATTTATTACTTTTTTGGCAGTTTCCCCGTTAGGCTATATATTCATTCTTGAAAACCTTTGCACTCTTCAGCAGACCTTCGAAGCATGCTCTGTGATGTCTCGGGTAGAAGCAATACTGGTGTCATTACTGAAGAAACAGAGATCCTTGCAAGGAAAGCCCATCTCTAGATGGGTTTGTAACAAGAAATATGATACGATCCATACAACACTTAATTTAATCTCACAAACAGACCCAGTAATTGCCTTTCTATTACTTCATTTCACACTCTTTTTTTGCAAAAAGATTAATCTCTCTTCACATACTTCTTGGTGTTAAACTGATGTCAGAAGAAAGGGGGATATTTTTACTGTCCGTGTTTTCCTAAAGCACATACTGCGTAACATTGTGTAACACACAAAAAAACCACACTCAAAGCTTTTCAAAAGAGGAACTTTTCAAAAGAGGAACTTTTCAAAAGAGACAGGATCTTGTAGTGGCAACCTGAAGTCAACTGAAGCCGGAAGCATCACTGTTTCCAATTCTTTGTCTGTATGCCAAGTATGCAGCTTATCTGATTCATAGTATGACTGTCCACATTTAGTTCTAAACAGGCATCCTCTGTAGTTCAAAAAATTTAACTTCTGGGCTTTTAAAAAGGAAGCAAAGTATAAAAGAGAGATATCTCACAGAAGGACGGGATTTCTCTGGGAACTGAGCAAACATTTTTCCAGAAGATTCCTAGCGAGAACAGCAGTGCTATCAAGTAGCACTTTTATGACTCTTACTCAGGTAATGCCTTTGTGCAGTGTTTGCTACTTTTTCACACTTACAGCAGAAGCCAGAGAGTAATGTTTATCAACTGCATGTTTGTTTCTTGCTCTCTTGGGGTCACCAACCTGCAATAGCTTTTGACATTCTTTGCGTGTGTGCATATGAGTATTATCTGAATGAAGAAGTACAGTCATCAGTTGTATTTCTTATTGGAGAAGATGAGATAAGAAATGTGAGTACCATCTCCTTAATGCTAAGTTTATATAGGTTTTTTTTCTTTATCACTCTTCTTCCTACATAGGCCTAGATGGAAAATGTTGTCTGTAGAATACAATCAGATCATGAATTACAGGCACAAAAAAATGCCTAGTAGGAAACATGCATTAAGTTCTTCACGCTGTCTCTAAGGCAGCAGTTTTCCTGTCAGTAGGCACTGATCAGAGAGCAGGCAGGAACGTGCTTGGGATCATACTAAACACTAGCATTTGATTCGCTGTCCTATTAGGAATAGTCGAATCTTGCCCAAAGTCCATGGACTTCTGGCATGGATGAATTTCGACGTGAGTGCAGGTTTGGGTCTGTATCTGGAAGGCAGTGTAGACATACCCAAAACAAGCCATGTTTATATAAAACCAAACACATGAGAAATATGCAAATCAGGCTTGAAGCAAAACAAGAAACCTTTCTCCAATGCAAAATTAACTTTTTGTACGATAATGACAAGTCATTAGTTTCCTTTCACAGATAACAGTAATCTGCCCTGGGGCACAACTCTGCAGGAAAGAAAACCTCCTCTTTATAGGTTCTGCCGCATTATCCCTAGGCAATTTCACTACTGATATCGACACTTGCCAGCATGCTGGATTCAGTGACAGTAGAGAGCGTAGATGGGCAGTGGCAGCTATTTTATTTTGGGGAAGAAGGTGATCTCTGCTCAGCTGGGAGGTAAATTGACTTTTATCACAGTCTATCTTCCATTAAATGTATTTTTAAATCACAGTCTCTGTTTTTCAAATCACTAAGCTCTGTTAAGCTAACAAGAAGGAAAGTGCACATATCTGCAATAATTGAGTGGTGGGTTAAACTCGTGTATACACATATTAAGAAAAGGCTTTCCCTTTTAATGACAACGAAGAGTAACATCCATCTTAAAAGATGGATACAGAATCTGCCTTTCTCTGAGTTCTCACCAATTCTTGTTACAAGTATTTCTCATTAGAAAATGATAAATTAGAAAAGAAAATTGGATTTGTTTTCACTTCTTTGCACTTTCTGCTGCGCTTTAGGTAGGGCACATTTACATGCTCTGGCTAGGTGAGTGCATGTCTGAACCTCCATTCTGTCTAATGAGCTAGAGGAATAACCTACTCCTGGCACGCCATCTAGTTTCTCCTGTATTTATGACTAGAAATCTCAGAGTAGAGCCAGCCCTCTTGGGGGAGCTTGATCTCACTCTGATACTCAGTGTAAATCGTGAATCTCCTGAATTCCTGCTCCAGACAACACAGGTGCAGTGCCTTGCGGCAAAGGTCCCTGCAGCCAGGCTGTGTTTGGACATCAGACGCCAGCAGGTTGGAAGCTGAGGGCCTCGTAGCTGGTCCATGCTAAGCAGGCACTGTGAGTCCACCTTCGAACAGCAGTTCCCATGTTCACGTTTGACTTTGAGACTGCAGAGGAACTCCTGGGACTACAATGTCCAGTACTATTTTAAACATAGCTAAGAATCTGATAGTATTCCTCTATTACAATAAATAACTTTCTTGTACTTTTTTTTGTGTGTAGTCTCCAAAACATAGATTCCTACTGTGTTTTATTACTGCATTGGACACTCACACATTTAGTCCCTTTATCCTTTCGTTTTAAAGCCATCTTCCTTCAAAAAATAGATGTTCAGACTATGCTTGTTTTCCTTTTTCTGAGCTTGCTATTTCTTCTATACGTAGGACATATCTAAAGGCAAATATCCAGTTGTTTTTAAATGTGACAAAATTATCTCTATAGAGTACAATATGGTTGCACTCCATATAGTGCAATAATGTTTTGGTATAAAAAGCTCAGAATGCACCAAGACTTTATAGTGCATGTTATAGAGCACTGAATACTTTCATGAAGGTAACAGCATTCACTCATTGCTGAGACAAGCTGGTTTTGACTGCTGACCTATAAGATAAAAGGAAAGGTGATCATTCTCTGGAGACCCCTAGACAACCATTTAGTTTTAAATGTAAAAAATTTTCCTTGATCCTTGCTAGAAAATACCGTTTGGTTGTTTAGGAGAGCTTGGGTTTTTGAATGGAGGTGACAGCAGTGAGGTGAGACTGGCTGTGGTGAATCATACGGTTAGGGGAATGTCATAGTCATAACATTAGTGTTTCTAATAACGGAATTTTACTGATAGTATTGAACTGCTGAACTGCCAGTTCTCTTATATTGTTCTGCTGAGTGTTGCATAAAATAATTAAAGTGGTGATACAGTGTACAAGACATATTAAAAAGAAGAACTTTATTGTATGGGTGGTTTAAAGGAGGTGTGGGGAGTTTGTGGTCAAAACAGAGGGGGGAAAGGCTAGAATAATAAATGAGCTGTGTGTTTTTATAGGGGTCCTTTATCCCTAGATTTGAATGCCATTTCAATATTGATTACTTCCACAGTGAGCTCTAATAAAGAAGCAGAACTGGCACTTAAGCTTGCAGAGAATTTCAAAGAAGCATCAGAAATACCATGGTCATGAATAACTAGTACAACCATGAAGAAACAAAATAAACTTTGTTAAACAGAGTGTTTTGAACAGAAGTTTGAAAAGGAGAAAGATTTTCAACTGCTACCAAAGTGTGCGTATCAGGCCCCTGCTTTTTCCTCAGTCAAGAGAAACAGACATTGTAAGTATGCAGGTTTGCATCTAAGAATGTCTCATTTCCTCTTGATAGCAAGCTGCAAGATGATGAATAGTAGCCATATGACCAGATCAAGAAGTGTAAATATTTTAACATGGTCTATGTGATTTTTTGCTGTTATTCCTAATAATGCTTAAATAAACTCAACATTTCAAACCATTATTCACCTCTCTCATGCCTATTATAATCAGTTGGATGGTGACAGTGTTGAGTCTGTTTCAGACACTTAGAAATCTGAGAGGATACTGAATAGTGAATGTTGGCAAAGAGTTCTTTTTGTTGCAATCAACACAAAATGAGGAGATGGCCTTAGAAACAATGCCTTAACTCTTCCTTGTGAAAATTAAAGTGCATTATTTCAAACACTTGAATGCTACAGTTAATCCTGGCATATCTGCATAAATGTTACCAAGGACATCCCTGTAATCTGGTAATTACCTAAAGCAAAGCCTTAATTATCTAACTGTAGTTGATAATTCCAGAGTTCTAGTGCTGGTGATAAATACATTGTGAAAAATGTCAGCACAAGAGCTTTTGAGAGGTTTCATTTCTTCTAAAGAGGGGGAAAAAATGCAACAGCATGAGTCAGGTCCTTAAAGGTTGTTTGTCACAGCACCTTAAATATCTTTAAGTGATAGACACTTCATGTTGACGGCAGCATCTAGCAAAGCCAGTGTGAAAGCTAGGGAAACCACTTTTTGGAAAAAACTTGTTGTTGTGTATTACTACTACTTTGCATGTCTTTCCCTGTGTGTAAAGTCAGCACCTACTTACTACTGTTTTTTTCCGTTGCTGTACCTACCCAAACCTCCATGAATTCAATGTTTTCCGCGTTTCCCTTCATGGTAAGAAAAGGTGCGACTTGAGAAAGTTGCACCTCAGAGTAAGACTTGTGTCCTTTTTTTCCTATCTTTGCTTGCACCAAGTTCTCTCTGTTTGTAATCTAAATGTTGTTCTAGATTTTGTCTCAGTTGCTTATTTTGTTGGAGCAAGGAATTAATGTACTCCTGCACATGAAAATCTGCTCACCTATAATGATATATGAATTTATTCCTATAAATATATCACCTATAATGAGATGCTGAATTTAGAATATTCAGTACTACAGTCAGCAGTTTGACTATGTTTTTATGCTTGTAGTCTGTCATCATTTGTATCGTCTCAGAATTCACACTTCTCCCCTTCAACAAGGGATTGTCTCTTCTTTTCCCTATCCCTCAGGCTTGTCCTGACACTCTTTAGAGCTTTGTCCTTTTAACAGACTCCCTTCTGTCCTGGGTCCAAGAATGGAGACAATGCTTTTATTTTTGTACCTATTTGGCATTGTTTGCAAATTTTTTTCATTGTTTCAGTAGCTATGCCTGTACAGCCACTTCAGAATATATTGATTTCCTTAAGGAAGAAGGTAAATCAACTCTGCTTTTGTCTCTCTAATACAGTACTTAAAGTACATAAGTAGATATTGCAAGCTCATTCTCAAGGCAAGAGTTATCGATACCAACATCCCAACTAAATTGTCCTTTCTACATTTATAGTTAGAACACATGTAGAGATCTGTCTGTCCTAGGGATTGACCCTGACGTAAATTGATTGATGAATGAGAAATTGTGAAATTACATCCTCTCAACATCCAGAGTGGGATAAAATCCCCATGTTGAGGCGGCACTGAGATGGGACTTGCTTTTTCACCATGGCAGGCTACAGCCCTACCCCTCGTTCCCCACCCCCTCTGCAATAGCTCTTACATTTGTTTCAGTGTAATTAAAGATTAATTGGACCAAAGAGACAGACTGAAAAGGAGCATGAATCTGTGTCCGTGTGGTCAGAGCACTCGCTGGGGAGTGACTGGAAATACTCTACACCACATTTACATACTTTGTTCAGTAACTGTTCTTGAAACAGTGTTGGGAATCCAATTTTTCATTTCATTGCGTATTTCAAATTTTCCTTTCAAGGTGAAAGTCTTATCCAGTAGGTATCAAGCTGTGTTTTTCCTACAGTGAAAACATTTTTCAGCCCTATAGTGGGAAGCAAAAGAAGCCCCGGTGGCAGGGGAAGGTGCCGAGCCCCAGCCCTGAGGTGCTCATGGCACTCTTGGTAACTCCAGCACCTCTGGGTACAAATTTGAAAATGAGCATTTCCTCGAAAGGTCAGAGAGTAGAAGGCAATTGCAGTATCAAGCTGCAGAGGTTCTGCCCTCCTCTTACCTCCCCGCATGAGGCCCGTCATGTCCCACCAGGTTCCTGTGTGCGCCGGGCCCGGAGGACACCAGCAGGTCCTGCCTGGCCCCCCAGCCCCCGCAGCCTGCCCGTTGCCCCCCTTTCCACCCAGAGCAGGCTGCCAGTCCCCGCCTGGGCTGTGTTTTCCCTGGCCTGTCTCAGGTCCTGCCCGCAGGCTGGAGGTTAGGCCCCTGTTGCCACTTGTCCACAGTCTCACTCTTGCTCCTGACAGGGCTGCCTGGAGGGCGATGGCCACTGTGACCAGACATCTGCCTCTTTTGGGTACATCTTTATTTCTCATTTTGTGGAGGTGGGCGGACAGGGCGGAGGGGTATTTCTGTGGCGGAGCCCATGAAGACACAGAGGTGTGAGAGGCCACCAAGGCAGGAAGCGCGAGCAGGCGGCGGTGCCGTTGGTGTGCTAGGCCCTGCTGCAGTCATTATATGGGTGTTTCATCTAATGACAATTTAATTGATAGCAGACCTTGGAGCAAAGACCAGGAAAAGGCCCTTGTGAAGTTAAATCCCTTTCATGTCACTGCCAGCCCCTGCAACCCAGTTACTGAACAGGGACTCTGGGTGGCAGAGAGTTGGCCTTGACGGCGAGGTGAGACGGGCACTGAGGACATCCCCCTGGGCGAGGGACTTCGAACAGCGTCTCTTTCTCCTGCTTACGGGAATGTCCTACCTGCTGATCATTAACTCTGTCTCCTGGGTCTCGCTGTGGGGCTGTCTCCAGGCTGTCCTGTAAGGAGCTGGTGTTGGGGGACTGGCTGTCCTCAGGGAGGGGGCTGGTTCTTAGCAGTGCTAAAAATAACATCCCAAAACACAGAGGCACACACAAGGATTGTAGTGCAGTCTGGCCGGAGAAGGTGAGCACCTCAGTCCAGTCAAAACAAAAGCAGGATGTACAGACATAGCCCTTTTGAGGCACACCTGTCAAAAGGCACAGCCCATGGCACCCTGTGCCATTTGGGTGTCTCCAAGGTAACATGCTAGCTAAATGGTGTTTTCAGGCTGAGTAGCTAATTCTTCTCTGAACGCCTACATGAAGGACCTCTCTCTTGCCTGGATCTACCCCAGGTTCATACTAGCTGTCGTTTGATTGTTACATACCTCCTAAGGGTTACATTTTCTCTAAAGGACTCACATAATAATCTATTCAAAAGAAGTTATCCTTCGTTGCCTCAAGACAGACAAACTCTTTTGTTATTGTCATTGTGAATCTCCTCAAAGCTGAAGCACTTTTACATAGTTCAGTCTTTAAATGCCCTCTTTTATTCTCATTCAGGGAAGTCTAGATTTGGTAACAGTCCAGGATTTTAGCATTTCATTTTATCTAAAGAAAAAAAAGTCCAAGGAGAAATATGGTA
Source organism: Stercorarius parasiticus (assembly GCA_013396915.1). NCBI lineage: Eukaryota > Metazoa > Chordata > Aves > Charadriiformes > Stercorariidae > Stercorarius > Stercorarius parasiticus. The sequence continues at coordinate 68,281 of VWZL01003279.1, forward strand.
GGTTTTATTCATTTAGTTATGATTTTGTTTTCTGAAGTAGAGCAGTGAATTCTTGCTAACAACATATAACTGAATGAAGTAAAATCATCTTACCTGTAACTTTAGTGGTTTAGCAATTCTTGAAATAATAATACACCTCTATGTACAGTTTTGCTCACCCACTAGTTTTAAGCCTCAGTAAGAACTGCTTATGTTGTACAATAGTCAGCATTTTGCCTGTATTTTTATGCATGCAATTTGTCATCAGTTTGTGCCTCTTTAGGGCTTGGCAATGATTTCTTCAATAGTCTCTTCTAGTTGCAGCGTTCCTTTCAAAAATTACTACTTTCAAAAATTCCTGAAGCTCCTTGGTAGAAAGCAGAAGGTGGTATAGTGGCAGAATGCTTATAAACTAAAGCAGATGGCATTTCAGTTTCGGATAATATCATGAAGTTTGCAAACAATCTTAATTGTCCCATAATGCAGTGCATTTCTTGCACTATGTTGAAAATCAAACAGACTTTTCCAGGAGGAGGGATTTTCTAATAATTTAAGAAGGTATCATAAAACAACATACAAACAAATAGAATAATTCCAAACTGGGAAGACTTGGAGAGGTCAATAAATTATCTAATATAAGCACTTTGTCTGGCTGATACCTTTGAAGATGTCTAGTCCTTTCTGATGACCATGTTTAAATTCTAATGTAACTCAAAAGACCGTAAGTAATTCCAAGTATTGAAACATCAAGATACAGGGAAGAATTGAACAGACTCATCTGCATCTCTCCAATTACTTCCTTTGGGAACAGTCAATAACATGATGAAATCAGTTTTGACCAATACATCATGGTCATTTGAGGATACATTTCTCCACCATCGAAAGTGAAATAAACTTCGTTGTGGCAAAAAATTTAAATGCCTTTTCAGATCAAAGGGTAATTTGAGTGGGTTTTTTTAATGATCTCTAGCACAGTTTCAAGACTTCTATTTCACCAGAGAAAACTGCTTATAGTTCACTTTGGAGAAGGAATAAAGTATGTGCTACTGTGATAGAGTAAATAACACTCGTAAACTAATTACTTACCATAATCAGCTGTATTTTTAGGGATGAACAGAATGGTATTAGAACTGAGATTCCAATTTCTGGAACAGGCATCAAAGAATATTAATATAACTACAGAGGCAAAATTAGTGTCTCCAACGTAAAACAATAAATAAGCAAGATGTCCCTTGGTTGTTTTTAAATTTTATGCTCTTACTAGTCTCTGAACTGTTTTACCCCTTGCAGTCCTTCCTCTCACATTTTTTCTGTCAACACATTCTTGAATTATAACTCTTGGATATGATATAGATTTATAATCTATTCATTTTTTATTCATTCTTTAACATTGCATTACTAAATTGTATGCAACATATACTGTCAACCTTATATAAAATACAGAAACAATTGTCAGTGATAAATCTTGCATGTGCTTCAAAATTGTATAAAGTGTTTATATGTGATTTTAGGCTGCCCTCCAGCATTATTAAGCGGAACAGTTATTACAACCCAGTACAGCACAGTCTGTATATACGGATGGCTGTTTATTAACCACAAGATGATAGTTTAACACAAACCCCTCCTACTTGGTTTTGCTTAAACTACAAGTGGTCATGTTTCTTCAAATACCCAGGAGTCATTTTTCTCTTCCTCAAAACAGAAAGTAACACTGTGTAGTAATGATCTAATTCAGAAAGAGGAAATCTCTCATCCGTATGAGAAAGAAAACTAGTATTTGGAAGATATGTACATGTATTTGAAGCTATATTGGGGGAGGAGGGGGCAGTTATCTCAGGTGCTTACTTACATTGAGATATTTAACTGTATTATTTTTTGAAAAATAATATACTTTACCAATGAAACGCTATCAAATAAATCATAAGGTTAAACTAGAACATCAAGGTTAAACTATGACACCAATAAAAGAGAGTTGGACTCCATCTGGTCCTCCATACAGTGTCTGTAGGAGACTTTGCTTCCTTAACCTCAAAGCGCTGACTTTGACTGTAGCCAAAAAGGGTATTTGTAGCTTCTTTATGCAACTATTCCTCCACTGGATTATCTACCAGCCTGGTAATTGTGCAATCACATTGTCCATGCCTTTGTTTTACTGCATATTTCAGCTCTATGAACTTCATGTCTTTTGAAGAAAATCCGTCACTGCTTTTTGTTTGTCCCCCCTTACAATACTGAAGGAAATCTCTTTGCACAATGGAGTTTAAGCCTTCTGTACAACTGCTTGCACAGCTCGCAGCCTGGCAGACAACAGGAAGGGGAACAGTGAATAGTATAAGAAACTGAAGGCACTGGAAGGCAGAAACAAGCAGGTAGTCTGGGGACACCTCCAGCAGAGGAGGAAGCTCTGGTTACCTCAAGACACCTGCAACTAGTCAGACGGTGAAAATGGGTTTCAGAACATAGTAGGACAGACCATTTGCCTCCAGCTATTGAGACAGCAGCTGAGGCCACGTACAGTTGCCTTATCTCCACAATTAGCTATGCCCCAGCTCTGAGTGTTCTAATAATTTTTGCCGTGTGCTATTACCTGTAGCAGTGATCAGCACACTGATGAGGAGCCAAGGGGAGCGTTTCTTGGAAGAAATATATAAAAGCATGGTTGCTTAGGAAGAAAAAAAAAAGTATGATGGGAGACAACTTTTAAATGAAAACTAAACTATCCACTTTGGTTGCCCACCTACCGTATTTCCTTTCAGGTTCACCTGTTGTGTTAAACCCCCTCCCCTTTCTCAAAGCCCTTAATCCCGCCCATCTGCCAGAAGACCCCAAACAAAACAAAATTGCACCGATAAACTTTACGAGCTGTCCTAAAACCCAAAGAATCTGTACAGCCAAAAGACAATTTTAGCTTTCAAAAATATTGAATATACAAGGCCTTGGGTGTCTAACTGAATAGCTCTGATTATATACAGTTGTAGGGATGTGGTACACACTTGCACAATTACTTTCTCATTTGGATGTCTATTATTTGCTATAATCTCAGAGATAATTAGATATGAAGGTGGGATTTAGCGAATCCTATCACTTCAAATCCTTATTACATTGTGTAGTAAGAAGCTATGAAGCATAAACTTACTCCTTTTCTCCCAGTTATTTCTGGATGTGTATCAGAAAGTAAATGCACAGAATATTTAAAGAAAGCTGCAAAAGGCCACATAAAATGCTTTATTCTTTGAAGTCACTGGGAAAAGTTTGATTCCAATAGACTGTTTTTACCAGTACAAAATATTTCAGGATAACCTGGGTAAATTGACTAAAAACTAAAGCTGAATACCGCAATGGACAAAGAATGAATACAAGTATATAGGTCTCCACACTCATTTCTTCCTGAAGAATTAGAAATGCTACATTACTTCCTTAAAATGCAATATGGCCATAGGACAATACATAATTTTAAAATGTGAACGAATTTAATGGGCCATATGCTAATAAAGGAAATTAGTTTCTGAAGTTGTGATCAAATGCTTATGTGGAGAGTAACTATGCCTTTTTTTTTCCTGCAATATTTTTTCTGAATTATATTCCTACCCAGTGGTGTTTAAAACAATTTATTGGATAGTATCACCACTCCTCCCTGGGTGGGAGGACAGAAGTGAGGGATGGTCTTAACAAAGATTGCTTCTATGGATCACGCAGTGGGGAAGCTCACCTCCTCAAAAATGCTGGTATCTGTTTAAGTAGAATTATGACATTTGTTATTCCAGGCCGTGAAAAGGCAGTTGCTTGACTTGTGGCTCCGTGCCCTCATAAACTGGGACCCACAGATCTGTTCCTAGACTCTCTGGAAGATGGTTTTGAGACTGCAGTTTACGTTATCACGGTGAGCCTTCCTTCCTGGTTGTTTTGTGTCCTTACCCACTTGGCAGTGTCCGCCTCTCCAGATCTGAGCTATCCTTGTCACCTCTGTGATAAAGAATAACTGAGATAATTGCATCATGTTATTTGGCCTTCTGTTTTATAAAACTCCACTTTGTGATGAGTTATTGTGTCCTTCTCACATCAAGTGTTTCATGCAGTACAGCTCAACTGGCATTTTTTCGCACCCCTGATGTGAAGTGACATATTCTGTACTTCAGTAGAAGGTTTACATTTTAGACTATAAGATTTCTGTTCTTGCTTGTGCAAGGGGTAAATAGACTACTTGACTATAATCAGGGTATGTGAGATCAGATTTGGACTTGGGAAACTTCTCAGAATAGCTACAACCTATCAATGGGATTTGCTGTTGTCCTGTCCCCTCTTTTGAATCAACATGTCACTTAACATTTTGAAATAAGCCACTTCAAGAACTGATCTTGTTGAAAATTGCTTTTTATTGATACCTGATTTTTGGTTTCATTCCCTGCACCAGCTCAATGTGGGTTTGCACAAGCTCCAATGCTGGTCAAGCATAGGGGCTTAAAAAACCCAGCCAAAGGTAGAAGGTAAATGGACTGTGGAAGCTTGAATTTAGTATGTGAAATTTCACCCAAAATGGATGAAGAAAAGAGGAGGGTAATGAAGGAACTACCTTGTACAATATATTGCAGCGGCTGTTGTTTACATTCAAATATAAATTCATATTTAAAGTTTAATCTGAGTTGTTTGTTGTGGTTTTTTTTTATCTCTTTATCCTCTTTTTACTTTTTCCCGTTCGTTTGTATGCTTAAAAATCTTCTATTTTACAGCCACTTAATTGATCATATTTTGACTATTTGAGAAACATGGCCCTGGAAAACACTAATGACAATGTCAATCAAATATTTTTCTGAGACTTAAGGATTTCCAAACTCCAGAGGTGCTCAAACTATACCTCATTTTCCTAAACATTTCTCTTACTTATTCCTTCTTCCTTCTTATGAAAGTATCGGAGTGATATATGAACAATTGTTCTTTTTATGAAGTAACAAAAATGCCCTCTAAGGGAGCTCTTGAATTATTTATTCTGATTAATTTTATGGATAGATTTTTTTTCCCCCCAGCAGAAAATAATCATCTCCTTCATTGAGTAATGTGGCTAGTGCATTCACTCCAGATATGGGAAAGTTGAACTGAGTTCCTTCCTCTTCGGGAGACGGATCTTATGCTTCTCAACAGAGTGCCATAAATACCCAGCTCTCAGACAAGTGCTCTTGCTCTGCACTTGTAAAGCTGTTTCTCTTTGTCTAAACCAAAAGTACATTGAGCAAGGGCCTGGAATTCTCATGAGTGACTGTTCAAACAATGGATCTGATGGTTCAGTACATCTCTGTTCCAATCGAGGCAGGAACAAACCCAAACTTGGCTTCTGCCAAGTATTCTAGCTAGGAGATGAGGGAAATCTCTAGAGTGGGGTGCTCTTGTTGAAGCGATTTGACCTTCTATAAGATACTTCAATAAATGTCGAGAGGCCAAGATGTGAGACATCAACATGAGGTCTCCTCAGGACTTGCAAGCTACAGAATAAAAGGATGTTTCTTCATAGTGCAGTCTTATGACTTCTTGTTTTTCCTCAAATGAGTATCCTAAAATGAAACTTTTTGTTTCAGGCTGAAAAGATCAATTTTGTGTTAAATGGCTCAGAACTTCTCTATGTCCTATTTCAATCACAAAAAGAGATGACAAAAATAAGTTTAGCTTGATAGAAACCAGATATGATTTTCCTTTTTCTTTGATTCAACAGCAGAAGTCCCAGTTGAAAGGACCTTAGAATGCTGAAGACCTTTGCCCTGCCATTGTTATGACCGTATTTATCATTTCTTCATTATTTAAACACCTTTAGGTGAACGGCTATCAAGTACTGTATTGCTTGAAAAGTGCTCATTCTAATATTTTGAATCATTTATAATACTTCATGATATGCATTGGACTTGTGTTACACAATATTGTGTCTATCTTGACAGACAAAAATAATTTTCTGGCTCAAACGTAAATACTGATACTGTTACCAGAATTGTCATGGCTGCATATTGACATCATCCAATAAAAAAATCCTGCTGAATATTTTTTAAAACAAGCAAATATAAGGGGTGGGACTATAGCCAAATTGTAAGGGATTTGTAAATGTCTCCATGAATAATTTTTCCTACTATTTACCCAGCTCTGCTCTTGTGACTGAGCTTACTGAAATGCATAAATCAGTGCTGAGTATTTTAGGAGTCTATCCAGCTGTATTTCTCTTTTAGCATTCTCTTGTCAGTATGAAATATTGTGCCAAGAGCTATATCTGTGCAGTTTACAGAATTTAGATAATTATGTAGGAAGATGAAAAATTAATTTAATAAGAAAATAAAAATAGGGTTTATAGTATAGAACTGTCTGTAGCTGTACAAAAAAATCACCAAGACACAAGAACTAAGACAAATCTCCTTATGTAACATTTTATTACTGTTCCGTACAGCAAAACCTCATAGAGCATCTCAGTAAAACTGAAATAGTTTAAAGACAATGATGGACATATTAATAATTGATTTCAGGGAACGGCAAATGTATAAAGAAAAGTTTGCTGAAACATTATCAACTGATCATTTTTTTTACAGGAAATTTCTTTTCCCCCTTGAAATATTTTGAAAGATTTATGTGTTAGCCTCATGGTTTTCACCATTTTGAAAGAAAAAAAGGAAAGCATAAAACGTAAAATGCTATATAAAGATATAAAATAACTGAACTTTACGTCTAGAAATCAGTAATAATGACCTAGATTCAATTGTAACTGGTTTTCTATACTATTCCCACAGAGCAAGGATAGTTGTATAATTGCGTTAGTTTACACAAGTATATACTTTATTTTGTGAATGTTAAAAGAAGTTGGTCTCATACTACACAAGTTTTAGTATAAACACGCTGTAAGCCTTGTAAAACAACCTTATCAGTCACCAGACAGCTCATCTACATCTTTGAATATATTTAATTAGGGTTTATGGGTGTTAGATGGGACAAAATAAATACAAAGTTCAACCGAAACAGATGGGGCTCCAACAGGATTTGTAAAATGGGTTACTTCACTGCTGGCAGCCAAAATCTCATTTCAGAGAAAAATCAAAGCAGCATTGAGGAAGAAGAGGAAAAAGAAAAAGGTCACATAGAAGATCTGAAAAACACACCTAATCCAGAAACTTTTTTCTTTTTCCCCTTTTTTCTCATTAATTTTGTGATTTTGAAGTAATATGGCACCCCTCAGGGCTAAGGCAGAGGAATTGCCAACAAGAGCATATTTTTGTTTTACTTTCAGAATATAACCTTGGTCATATCGCATGTTTTATGTACCAGAGAAGGAACTGAGAAGCTAGATAGCATTGTGAATGCTCAAACACATACACAACATAGGTATTGCTTCATTAATGGACATATACCAACCTCCTTCCTCACAAAGGCATTTATGAATATTTTCAACAATGACAGTGAATTATTTTGATATTCATTTCAAGAATATATTGTATCTAAGGAGACTTGCTTTTAATATTAATTTGAATAATATTAGAAATATATAGAAATAATATTATTGGAATAGGCAAAGCTTCACTAGGCTTACAGAAAATGCCACTTTTTTTATATGCTGCATACAAACTTACGGGTTTTAAAATCAAAGTATGGATGTGTCACAACTAAGACCTGTGTTAAAAAACTAATTAATAATTTCATTTTAATTCATACCTTGTCTTGTTCACATCACTGGGACTAGTCATACTGAAAGCTTAGATGCAATTTGCAAAAGCAATGTCTTCATTATTAATTGTTAATACCCATGGACTTTTTTTTAATAAGAAGAAAGAATACTGACATGATCTCCTTTAAAAAGAAGATCAAGTTTTTCTCTTCCAAGTAAAAGCAATCTTACTCCTTTTCTCCCAGTTACTTCTGAACCTTTTTTATTAACTTCCCTACCTTTTTCCTCCCCTTTCTCCCTTCCCTTCCTCTTGCCAGACTGTAGATTAACCTCAGACAGATTTTTTTGTTGTAAATAATTGCACACTTTTTTTTGCATTTGATACATATATTCTTGAGGGGTGTCAGATTTTGTTTCATTGCCACTGCTTATGTTTCACCCATTTCCTATTTTGTAGGCATCCAGCAGTCTCACCACTGGACATCTGAAGCTGGTCATCTACTGAAAAGCCTTCTGAAGTTAGCACAGGGTTTTAAAAGGAAAGACATCTACTTGATATGTGGTAAGCATGATTTTGTACACAGTGCAGCAAATACATGAAAGGGAGTGGATTTATTTCTCCAAATACTTGGGTGGTTTTGGTTTATAACTACACAGACTTTTTGCCTAACATTTTTTGAATTGTTCCAGTCTGAGTTACAGCAGAGACTGCAGATTTTTACTAGTTTAGATTATGGTGTTATTTAACTTAGAAGTTACTTCTGCATTCTGGATACTGTTGGCTCACAGTGTACTTCAGTGTTAAGAAACAGGGAATGGGCTGACTTGTAGTAATCATGAACATGGCTTGCATAAAATTAGCTGGGTAACTACCAAAATAAATGGTCAATGGGATGAATACTGGACACGTTTGGCTGTGTTTCCTAGCAGCTGAAGAAATAAGCAAAACCCCACACAATGTACTCCCTTGTAAGAGTTTAATGTTAAATACAATGTCTGAACTATTATTATAAAGAAAAAAAAAAACTGCTCTGGCTCCTGCCAGGTTACACAACTGTTTTACCAATTAGAAACAAACATAAAAGATGGCCTATAAACAGGTAAAAAGCCAAAACCCTTTTCTTAAACACAGGGGCACTGGACAAGAGACTGTGGGAAAGTGACTAAGGAAGACACCCATATGGAGTCTGAAAGTTAGGCTGTTGTATGCAAGCTTGGGATGCTTTTGGCAAGAGTTAAATGAGACAGTTGCATACGCTCATTAATTATTGTAAATGTCACTTTCTTTTATGTTTAGTTCCTTAAGATTAAAGAGTGCCTTGGTTTAAGGCAGCTGACTGAACATTGCATTAACCCCTGGTTCCAGTCTTCTGAAGGGAACAAATGCAGGCACCCAAGTCTAATTACATCGGTGAGGTTAAACACAGTTGATTGTGCAGCAATAGCTGAGCAAACACTAAATGAATTTGCTTGGGTATAGGAAGCCGCGTAGTTACAGCAGCGTGAAACCCTGTATGTGCTAATTTTCCCTCTTTTTCAGCCTCTCATTTAAAGTTTGGTCAGAGATCAAAACAGTACCCCACAGCTTGCAGAATAAATGAGACGTGGTCTACTGATGGAATTAGTCCTCAGTTTCTAAGGGCTAATCTTGTAAAGTGCTGAGTGCTTCCCACCCTATCAATGTCAGCTAAACTAGGAGTACTTGACAATTCCTTTTAATTTGGGGTTACGAATTCTTAGTTAAGATCAGGCACAGGTTGGCTGCAATGGAGCTTGTTATAGCAGGAAAGCATCAGTACCTGATAACAGATGGTGACATGGTGAATCATATTTACTGTTGCAGAAAATGGACTACATGGAGTATTTTTAGCAGGTAAGTATTTTACAGTTTGAGTACTTTCTGGCATGACTATTTGCAATTAAGAAATTGCAATCTGGATATATGCAACAGAGGAGTTTTGTTTTAAGGCTTTTTAACCATGTATGTGCTCAGCAACTGAGAAATTTGCCAGGTACTAAGTTCCGCTGCAGTAAATGACACCAGTAATACTACAGATTTCAGAAACAGTCTGCGCACTGTGGAGCCATTCACTAAACATTATCATCTGGGACTACATGTGAATTGGGAGAAGCAGTGCTTACGTGCTGTCCGCAGGCTGTAAATGCAGGTATTCCAGGAGCATAGCTAAGCCATCCAGGTTCCCTGTGCAGTGAATGGGAGCAGTAAAGCTCTCCAGAAGGGGATTTAGAATAGTTGTAAAGGGAGCACAGCCCACAGCCAAGTAAGGAATGGAATGGAGCTGAAAGCTGAAATTCTGCCTCTTGCCTGGGCTTAGGCGCTTATCTGCACCCCTGAGATAGGTGCCTCAAACTGACTGGGAAGCTATTTGTTATGCTCAGTCAGGATGGTTGTACCTTCAGCACTGATCACTGCTTGACCTTAGGGTGTAACTCTGATAAGAGATAGTTGTGGAGACAATAAGCGTGAACTTAATGTCAGCCTATGAGTATACACTCACAGCTCTCAACTTCTAGAGAAATATTCTAGCTACTGGGCTTCAGAGTAATAGAGATGGAGGCCCCCGTTACTTGCCTTACTGAGCAATGCCAGTGTGCAGCCAGAAATGTCCACTTTTCATGGAAATAATGAGGAAGCTGGCAAGAGGCAACTTGCTTCAGGAGCTGGCAGGAAACACAGGGTTCCCCTCCTGGATTTGTTTGTGACTAACATCAGAAAGTCACGGATAAAAGGTTTAGAAATATTCCTGCATGCCTCCCCTGCAAAACTCCCATTTCTCCCATTGTGTTATAGCCCTCTTCCTTAAGCTGCTCATGAAGTGAGCTGCCACAAGTGAGGTGGAAGAGGGAAACTGAATGGATGGCATAGGCAGAAGTAAGAGTTCAAAAGAGGGAATAATAAGATGAACTAGGGGGAAAAAAAAAAAGGTCTTAGTGGTGTAAGAGTTAGTGAGGAAAGGAAAAAGGAATAGGAGAAATTAGGCTAACGGGCAGAGATCGTAAGATGAGATGACATGACATTAGTGAAGCAGGCAAAACAACAATAAGTTAAAACCGTCATTAGAAAGTGTAATGCTAAGAGTTGCAATAAATTGTGGTGTCATTTGGGACTCTGACTGCATGATTTATTGACATTACTGGGTGCATTTATCATGCCAGCAGCCATCGGCTTAGCTACTGTGGGCCTCAGTGACATCTGGAAGGATGAGTACTTGGTCTTTGATGGAAAGTTAGAGGTCACTGTCATAGCAGTCCACACATCTGTGTGTAGTGCCTGTACATCCTTTTGTTTTGTTTGCAGTGACTATTGCTGCTGTTTAACATATATTTAAAAAAAAAAAATACAATTGCTTTGGAAATTTCAGCACTGAATTGAAAAAATAAGCCTTGGTCCTCTGGTACATCACGTCAATGTTTTTTTTTTTCCCCCCTCCATTGCTATCAAAAAAAAAAAAACCACAAACCCAAAAAGCAAATGAAATATGTAATGTTAAAATATGTTAGCTGAAGGTTTTTTCATCCCCTAGGCTAGATGAGATGGCTTGAAATAATTTTTAAAAACTTATGGAGGATTGGACAGGTGATAGTTTAAGCTATTGTTCCATATTGTAATCTAAGTCATTACTTAACATTTTATCATGCAAAAATATTTAAATATTTTATTAATAATTAAGCAGTATTTTAAATCATGTGATTAATTCCATTTTAACTGTAATTCTTTTTTAAAAAACAAAGGCTTTTTACCAATGGACCAGTGCTAATACACTCCAAAAATCGGTTAAGATGCTTTATTCACAGTGAAAGTCACTCTTAAATCATGATAGGTCCACCATGCTAGTGTTTTTTTTTAATCCAAGTCATCACAGATTTACAGTGATGACCCAAAGAAGCCAATCTATTTATAATTTCACCATGATTTGAGTGTCTTTGTATTCTAATATGGACTGCTCTGGCTAAGGATTGTGGCTACACAGAGTGGCAGCGACTACTTGGATGGACAACTGAGAGCAATGCCGTAAAGGACAGCCAACTTACTATCTGTCTGAAACTGGAACAGGCTTACAGGAAATGAACTATAAACTCAGTGTATTTACTTGAATATTGCATCAAATATTAGATTGCAACTGCTAACAACAGAGTTCTAGTGAAAATTATACTAAAGCTTAAAGCTTTTTTTTATGCTTTGTGTCACTTCTTTGGTGGTGGGGACAGCTAAGTGTTGCTCCTACATCTCTCACAACTTAGTGCCTGTGTTTTCAGACTTTAATGCCACAGTGTCATTTAGAAAGGACTGTGTCATTTTGAAGCAGCTTACTGGAAGGGTAGCATTGTGTTTTATGCTGTAAGCGTGGAATGGTATTGATCCTTTAAACATTCCACCTCCCAGAGCTCACTGTCTACAGACATCAGCGAGCTTTGCTGTATCAGTGACTGGCAAATAGTCCTTGAAATTGGAGAAAAGCAGAGGTTTCGTTTGTTTTGTGCTAGAGTTTCGTCTGGAGCATGTAAAAGTGGAGACAGGTTTTTGTTACTATTTTGGATAGAAATTTGGTGTTTTGGAGGGTTTTGGATTCTTTTCCTTATCTCTGCCCTTTTGAATGTTCTCCCATATCAGAAGTATGGGAGAGATGCCATGTCACATTGCCCTGAATTCTGTATATTCCCTATAATGGCGAGTATGCCGATTATTATTTTTCTTAAGACTTCTAATATTTGTTTATATGTAACAGGGACATGTTTAGAAAAATGTATAAAGAAGATACTTTGGGACAGAACAGGGTGTCCTGATGCTTACTGAAACATTTCTAACAACTTTACTAATATGTGGAAAGTGTGTTTTTTTCCTGGCATAAAATGAAAAAAAATTGCTTAGGCTAAAGGAGGCAGAACCCATCTACAAACAGAAATTGTACGACCTATGCATTTCCTCAGTAACTTTCTCCATCACATATTATTGCAACACATTCACTGTGCTGTTTCTCTTCAGATAATCTTCCCCATTACATTTTGAGCCGATATTCTCACATAAATTCTATAATCGTGTAGCTCCATGGATTTAAATTTCTTTTTACCTCATTTACACCTCTGTAAATGTTTTCAGGTTCTCAGGAATACAAACACAAAAGTTACTTGTGTTTCTTTTTTACTTAATTGGGGTAATCAGGTCAGTATAATCTAACTGAGCAGAGCTGAACTTGAGACAAAAGTAGAAATTGACGTGGAACACTTTTTAAGGCTGAAAAAGCAATTGGAAAGACCTACATTGAATTCCCTTGAGCCAAGACCATTACTTCTAAGACCAACCGTCCTATCGTTCATGGAATTACTTGTAAAGCTCTTCATAAAGTTTCTTCAAGAGGGTGGTATAATGTCCATTGTTACAGAGATTACAGCACGCCTACAGATACTGTTGCAATAACACAATAATCCTACCTGGATGTCAGCATCTTGTCAATCTTTAAAAATTTAGGGATCAACTCCAAAGACTCACCTTCCAACACTTCCATTTACAGTATTTTAATCAATAGAATGACCTCAATATATAATCTAGCTTTTCTGCACTGAAATCAGCCATTCCTGCTGTTACAGTACTAGAGTCATCAGGTAAATCAAGGGCCAAATTGGCTAAGAATCTAGAAATTCAAGAGCCCCTTACAATACATAACAATAAATGGGATAAATAACCAACCATATTTCCAGACTTCTTGTTCTATTCCATTGATGCTGTGAAACCAGATACCACCCATATTAGCTTTCTTGAAGACAGTGGTGTTTCTTTGTGGATGACTTTTCAATTCACTGTTACCAAGCCTATGAAAAATAGTCTGAGGCTTGAAAAGGCAGCCAAGAATTGTGTTAATTGACATGACACTGAGAAGAACCCTGTGGTCAGAATAAGCTGTGAGCAGAACTGTCAGCATAAAATCCCGTAGTCCATGCAGGAGGGATAACGAGACCTTTTCCTACAAGGCTGAGGACCAACACCCGACCAGAATAAATCAAGTTCTGATTACATCTTTTAACTATGATTAAGGAGAAGGCAGCAAACATGGCTGCTGGCGTTCTACCTTGAATAGCAAAAAAAAAACCCTCTAGAAAAGCATCACTCATTGACCAAGCTGGCATAACTTAACAGAGTGAGAGTGTCTTACCATATTACACTGTATGTCTGACTACAGTGACAAGTTCTGTGTCCTGCCTTGGAAAGGTCTTGCTGTGGTAGAACCGAATTTAGTCAACAGCACTGAAAAGTTGGCTGGAAACCTCCCTTCAAAGACAAATTATGTTCTTATAGGCAGAGTCCTATCACGTGATGGATTTTTGTTCTCTTTAAACACTACCTGCTTTTCCTTGTAATTTCCCTTCTGATTCTTCCTTCAGATGCAAAATCTTATCTACACAGGAATAAATGTGGAATATTTTTATCCTCACTTTTTTAGCTATTTCCACTTAACAACAAATAAGAAAATAATGATTGTGTTTGTCTGGTGTTTGAACTCAACAATACATGATTAATACAGACTTGCTTAATGAAAAAACATTAAAACAACTGAGCTCCATAATGAATAATCCATGGGAGCTGTTTACAGCTGGCTAAATACGTAAAAACTTAATTTTGTACATATTCTTTCAATTTTTTTAATCAAATCTGTTTCTACTACATTCACACTCGTTTGGGGTTTTTTGGTTTGGGTTTTTTTTTTTTCGCTTTGCATTTTGATGAAAAATGTTTGGTTTTGCAGACCTGACCATTCCTTCCGAGTTGTGTTCCAGTTGTCCCCTGTACGGGATCAGTGCCGGCTGCCTGGCGCCCCACCGACATCCCGAGCGCCCTCCCGCAGCCCTCGGCTTCGGGAGACGGCTCTGCCGGAGACGACGGCGACGGGGGCGCGGCGGAGACCCTCGGTGGCCGGGGAGGGGCTACAAACCCCTTCATCCTCTTTTACCGTTCCCGCGGGCTCGCGTTCCCGTCGATGGGGCGGGGGCGGGCAGGCACCGGGGTGGGCTGCTCGGTGTCCCTGTCCGGCGACAAACCACCGCTCCCCGGCGCAGCTGCCGCGGGGGCGGAAGGGCGCGGACGCCAGCGGAAGGTGGCCGGCGGCGGGGAGAGAGAGCCGGCCGCCCTTGGGGGGCGGCTGTAGAGGGAGGACGCCGAGGGACGGCGATCCCCTCTCGGCATCCCGCCCCGGGACAAAGAGCGAGTGGAGCCCCGCTTCAAGACAAGAGAGGATTCAGAAGGATATTGACGTTGTGATCCAAAAGTGCAAGGCGGAGAAGGACTGCCTGTTTGCAGGTGAGTTTCTCTCCCGGGCGCCAGGTTGCCGGCGCGGAGGCTCTGCCG
>VWZL01003279.1:83679-168469 GCA_013396915.1 Stercorarius parasiticus
ATCCCGAGTCAGGGATGGTGGCAGCGGCCACACGCAAACCCGGGCGGGTGTGGGTGAGTGTGTCCGTGTGCATGGCCTCCCCGCTGCCTGGCGCAGCCCAGCGCAGCCCCGGTGCTTTCTGCTCCTCGGTGCATGCCTTTATCCCCGCTCGGCCAGCGGCAAGNGCGTTGTTGGTGCGGTGCCGGCCGCGATGGGCCGTCGCAGGAGCCCGGCTTGCGGCTGCCTGTTGCCGTTGCTGACAATGGAAATCCCTGCCGTTGCCATAGTACCAGGCACTTGTTGCGGGGGGCTGTGGCNCCCCCGTGTCGGCAGCTGAATGCTGCTCTGTAAAACCTCGGTTATTTCAGCCAAAATAAAGACAAGTTGTAATAATGCAGCTCTTTGTCTTTCAGATTTCAGGTACTCAGACTCCACCTTTACCTTCACCTATATTGGAGGCTCCAAAAGGTACTTTTTTTTTACAAAAATTCATTTCCTGGTGGCAGTGAGGTGCAGTGGTTCAATACCGTGGCAGGCTTCTTTTGTTTCCTTTCCATTTGCAAGGAGGATCAGTAAATCATCTGCCTTCGTGCAAACGTAAACCGAGGAGGAGGAAGTGTGGAGGGAGGTGATCAGAAAGGTGATCCTACTTGTCAGAGGCTCATTCCTCTGAGTGCTGCTCTGAGGAGCCGCACTGTTTCTCTTCTTTTCATTTTTATGTGGGTATGCAGAATTTCTGCTGTAGGTAAACTTAACAGAAGCACAGCAAAGGCGTCAACGTGATATAAAGTTAATTCATGTTAAAAAACTGGGAAAAGTTACAATTTTAATAACCAATAGGGCAAATTTCACATCAGCACCTTATTCTCTTGCATGAGAGCCATATTTAGTCCCATGACAGATGCAAGATTGTCAGCAATTGACCAAATCAAATTCCTGAGACATTAAGTGAAATGTCAGTATAGCTTATAAGGCTAAAAAATGCTGTTATTGAATGGCATTTTAAATATTATTTTTAAGTGGTTCTGAGCTTTTGGTTATAAACTGGATTGTGCATGTACACACTTTTAATTATATTTCAGTATTTGTTGTGTTTGCCTGTTTTCAGAAGGAAATACATGTAAAAGCTTGAATGCACATCCTTTTCATTTCCCTGGCTCTTTGTTACCTTTTTACTTAATAAGGTGTTAACAGTATATGTTACGTCATGCTCTTATCTTTTAGCTGAATTTTATTAGACTTGGCAATAGGTCTTGGTTTGATTTTTTCCCCCCCCTCAGTTCATCTGATATCTTTGGCAATTGTTTTTCTTTCCCGGGGTATGCCAGGTTAAAGTACTGTATTCCTTGCAAGGGAAGCTTTCAGTGCAGGCAGCACTCCCGCAGCCATTGGTTCTCCCCCATGCGTGCTCCGTGGCCTGGCTGCAGGACCAGGCTCACAGATGGTCCACAGGCTGCAAGATTGCTTGGAAAAATGCTTTCCCACCTTGCTACCCTGCCTCTTCCCACTAAAGGAAAAGACAACTTCTGTCATTTTTCAGTGGAGTAGAATAGTTCACCCAGCAGCTGAGAATCGATGCATTTTTAGGTTGCTTGTAGTATACTCTTTCATTTAGGATTTTACTACAAGAAAACATACACTTTGGTCTTGTTTTAAAAGACAATTTTGAAAGGCTTGATACAGTAAAAATTATCCATCAGAAATATTATTTAATGTGTAATTAAAACAATTTAATTTGAAAGTTACTTTGCTCTGCTTTCTAAACCAAATATTGCAGCAAGAGACCAGGAAGTGAAACCTGTCTATTGTTTTCATTTTCCAAGCTGAATAAAGTGAAAAGCCTGAGGGCATAACTGATGGGAAACAAACTTGTTTATAAATATTGAAACAAAACATTGTCACTTGTACAAGGAGAGACGGAAGACGACCTTACATCCCGCAGCCTTGAATTTTAACTGGGGTCAGCATTTGCTTAGGAAACTTGATTAGAAACTAGTCTCAGGACCTTGAAAATTCAAACTGAATTGAGAAACAAACATTATGCTTACAGAAAATGGTGAAAGTGCATTGTTACTTAGAGCATACTCAAATTTCACTTTCCTTTTCACATTTTAAGGACATTTAAAAAGTATCCTCTGAGATATGTATTCCATGTTCTCTGCTTGTTTGTATTGTGATTTAGAAAGACTTTTTACAATATTCTTAGTGTACAGTGGTGTACTGAGTGGCCAGTTTATGGTAGTAAGCTCTCTGGTGAAGTACATAAAATGAAGACCCAAAGCCTTGAGTGTTAAGAGCCAAACTTCAGTTTCTCACCTGGAAGATGAGTTATTGGTTTCTTCTGGGAGAAGGTGCTGCCATACTGCACTGTGCAGCATTTGGGCAAGTCTCCAGTACAGGGTCAACAGCAGTCACTGGTACGTGGTATCGGGTTAGGAGAGCACAAGGCTATCTAAGGATCTTTTTCTTGCATTTGGCTGTGATTATTTTCTTCTTCCTGCCACTGCTGCAGCTGTGAGCTGCCTGAGTGGTGACTCCAATTTTTGACTATTGCACTCAGGAATTGTCCCTAAATTACAAAACCTCTGTTAGCTCATGATCATAGACTTGAGTATCATCCGCAGGCCTTGTCCACCTACTTCAGATATTCAGCCTGGTTACTTTGTTTTTCCAACCGACAGGGATGCAGGCTTTTGAGTAATGAGCAAAGGGGTGGATGTTCACTGGATGGATGTTCAACCCAAGAAACAGATTTAAATGAGTAAGAGTAAAAATGGTGTGTAAGGAAGATTACAGTACTGTAGCACGCATTAGCTGTGCTTGGAACTAAGTCTTTTTGATGCTTTATTTCCTTTAGATGTTCCTTTAGGTCAGTGTGTATTGTGGCTTTGTTTTAGCCGTAGCGGTTAGATACAAGAGTGGAAACCCTTAAAAGAAGGCAGTAAGCTTTCTGTTTGAGAAGGTGGATTTTTTGTCTTACCCTTGTATAAAGGCAGGTGACAATACTCGCAAGTTAAACATCACTGGGGGTTTTCCTCTGCATACTGTAGTTGCGTCTAGTGCCTGTTAAGTCCATTTATCAGTAGTCTTATAAACTGAGAGCCAGATTCTCAATAAATCAGTTTAAGTCCATGGAAGTCAGTGTACCAGTATTATTTCAGTTATGATGAGGACCTGAGTTTTATTTGTGTTTGTTCTTTAAACTGTTAAGTTTATCTGTGTGAGATTTTTCTTCTTGGGGCCAGCTTCTCTGTCTTCATCTGATTTTCTTCTGTTGCTTGCATTGATTGCACAGCCTCTTCCTACATTAGTACTATTCAAATATTGAGGTAGTACATAACCACGCTGCAGATCAAGCCAAATAGATGGGCCTGATCCAGAGCACATTTATCATCGCTTCAGTGGAGTTAACTTGTATTCCCACAGTAAAGTACTGAACCAAACCCCGAGGGCATGACTTAGCTTTTGTTCAAGTACAGAAGTTCCAGGGAAACCAACTGAGAACTATTGTTGTTTTATTCTTCATATAGACCTGTTCCAACATTTGACCTTTAGGTGATATGAAGCTATTATATTGTGCAAATAATCTATGTGTAAATGATCACTGGATGGGCATAAATACACTTCAAGGAGATACTGCATTTGCAGGATTTTTCTTGAAAAGTTAGAAGGGAATAATCTCTGTAAGTACAAACATACTTATATTGTGTGAATTATCATAAATAATCCTCTACCTATGTAGTTCAGTTAAACTATTTCACTATACTTCTTTAAAAGTAAAAACACCACAGTGTTCACACTTCAAACAATTAGAGTTGTTTGACACTGCAGAGGTGCTTCCTGGTTTGGGAAGATTGTAATCAGCAATTTATTAGTGAAAGCGCATATTTGTGCATAATGTGGGCACTAAATATGGGGCAGATTGTTTATCAGTTTAGTAATTTTTAATCTCATTGTCAGAAAGCACTAAGTAAGGTGATAGATTTCTTATAAAGTGAGGTGTTCATTTGGGTGCTGTGACTGTGCAAGATTTACTCTTCTTTAACTACGTCTGGCATAATATCAGAAATGGCTGGATTTTTTATGCTTTTTACTGCAGGATCTAAAAAAGGATATTAAAGTGTGAACACGTCAAGTTATCTTCTTTCAAAAAAAAAAATCTCGTTTCCTTTTTCCTATTTTCTGCCCCTGTATGAAACACCGCTCCTCCAGAAACCGTGCATACTGAACAGAACTGCTGAACTGTCATCTTTCAAATAAAAATGCATGATGCCCTGAAGTTGTTTTCACTTGATACATCATTTGACATGGTTTGCATAGAAGCAGTGCTTGGTTGTCCTGGAAAAAAAGATGTTTCCTTTTTTTTTTNACAAGGACATCATATCAGTCCTGAAATAAATACCTCTTCATTCAAATATGTACTTAACTCCCATTGGCAGAAAGGCATGATGACAATAAGGCTGTGCATGAGAACAGATCGGATACTGCAGCATATTGTAAAGAAACTAGATAAGACCTGTAAGAACGGAACACATTAATTTTGTCAGCAAAATTCCCATCTCATATTTGCACAGAGGACTCCTGTGTTCTGCTTTCTGCACTTTAGCACAATGATTATAACAATGGCAGTTCTGAAGAAGCAAGAAAAGTTGAATTTTGGTCTGAAGTAATTGGTGTTTTTTGCTTAAAATAATGGCAAATTGTTAACTTAGGCTGTTTTGATTTTGAATATTTGGCTTTTTGTTTTCTATTCAAGAGGTTAGACATAGTGCTTAATATTGTAGTATCAGAAATTTTCATGTAAACTAACGAATTAATTCCCACCTCACGGTAGCAGTGAAATATTTCACAGCTGGGGAGCTATGCCTCTGAAAGAGTAACTAAATTGCTTGTGGCTTTCTGTAGCTAGAGATGAAAATCACTATCTGCAGTCCTAGCATATTATGTCCACCAGGTGTTTGAACCACTTGATGACAAATAGATACAGATAACCTTTTTTTTCCCCTGTTAGTGGTATGCCCTGTTGCTACTTACGTGAATTAAATAAAACTGCCTACATGAGAGATTCAATTTGGTGAATAATTTGGAAATTCTGATGTCACTCTCATAATGCTGAAAGTTCTCAGTACAAAAAAAGCGGTGAAGGAAAATGGTTTGGGGCTAACTGATGAGTGTTTTTATCTTAAAATTTATATTCAGTTTATATATACCATACTAAAAGAGAAAGGAGAGAACTGAAAAACATTTTTTAAACCGAAACACAAAATTGTGTTCATCAGAAAATATTGAAGTGGAATACTTTTCTGAGCATTTTCATTTTTTTCTTTCCTTTCCAAAATGATCTAGTTTAAGACCAGCCTTTTTTGGATAGGTTAGTTTTAACCTAGCTGCTCTGTTGAGTTCATTGCCTGGCAGTGTGTTTACTGGCTATGCAAGGTTTAGGAAGAGAAGGTTGGACTGTTCCTTTTGGAAGCAGCGGTGGCTTACATAAGATGAAAAGTATCCATGAAAGTATGACCTAAGAAGGTGATTTTTTTGGAATCCATTGCTCTGAATGGTTTTAGTTTAGCTGGAATCGGATTTATACAGGGCTTAGGAAGGGCTGGCACAAGCACAGTTCATCTTCTGTTGCTGACGGCTGTGCTTAACTTTGTGTTCAGATTGTTAAATATGTAATTACATTCCTAAAATATACCTCTACTACAGTAAGAGAAGGGTGAAAACTAGGTACACAGCTTGTACTTAGCCATCTGTTTATTGCTATTTCAAAACACCTTGATTGTACATCGTCTTTCAATTTTAACTTTCTTATCAAATATGGCTTAACATTTTTGCTGGGACCGCACCATTTCCTGTGAGAGAAATCTGTGATATGAGACAGGAATCTAGTTTAGATATAACATGGCAAGCATTATGATTTCCATTTCTTCATTAAAGATTCTGTAGATTAAGTAATGTTGAGTACAGCCTTGGGTACTTTTAAAAACAGTTTTGTGTCAGGTATTAATTAACTTTCAGTTTTAAAATCTCTCTTTAAGACAAGCATTTTCCGTTCTGTGAATTCCTTCTAACATACCTATTCTGACTTTAGACTACCTTCTAGTATTGGCAGAGTGTAGTACATACATGAAACCTACCCATACATTCTTATAGATAGTTTTTGATAGATACTGCAAGAAATTCAGTAGGTGTGATTTAACAAATGATTCATCCTAAAAAGACATCTAGTACAACACTATAGTAAAAAAGTCAATGTAGAAAAATGCAACGTTGAGGGTTTGTGAAAAGCAAAATCAACACCATTCTACTCACGGTCTTACTGAGCTCGCCTTTTTTTTGATGGTCTTGTGTCTAACCGATCCTTCTCACCTTGCTGTTAGAAAACCAGCTCTGTCTGAAATTAACCCAGTCCCCATCATTGCATCTTGTAAAAATCACATACTTCACGGAGGGCATGGTTTTGTGGATATCTCTTACTGGTCTGGTGAAGTGAGTGGCTGTCCTCTTTTAGCTGCACGCTGTACTGATACTAAGAACAATACATTCAAATTGTGAACATCTACCTTTCCGTGAGAAAAACGTGGTTTTAGGCGCTTAAATGAATGGCCTGGTTTTCAGAAGTGCTGAACTCCCACACCATGTAGTGGTCTCAGTATTGCTGTGCCATTGCTTAGCACTTTTAAAAAGCATCACAATTTTTATGCAGGTGTTTTTTCTGTCGTACAAATGTATGCACTGCTGTTTGAACAGTTCACCGGCACAAAGTAGGCAAGAGTGCTTGAATGTCTTCACAGAAAACATTTTCAGTAACTTCTTCTTTCTCTGCTTTCATCACATATTTTAACATATTAAGTACCTAAAAATAGACCTGTAGGCTGTCATTGTTAAAGTGTTAATGTGATAAGACAAATAAATTTGAAAGCAGAGTTCACTCTGACAAAATTAATTTATATCACTTTTCTCTGTATTGGGACTAATGCCATTTCTGGCTTTTCCTGTTAGTCTCTAATAATTTCCCGTATTTTTCATTGTTCATAAATAAAGAGGTGGAGATACCTGTTGGCATATTTTTTCCATGGATTACTTACTGTGCAGAATATGAATTCTCATTTGAGTCAAGAGTCTAATCACTCAGAATCAAAATACCTATTTTAAAAAGCTTCAGCACCTAGAGGGAAAGTAAATTTTAAACTGCTGGGAGAGTTCACTTTAGTTACAATTCAAACTAAAAAAGGGATGAAATGTGAGTAAATCTAGAAAAACTCCAATGTATAATTCTGCCTTGGCATTAAATAAATCCCACTTAAGAGGACAGCTCTTAAGAATTAATGTCCTCCTTGCTACAGGAAGGTGTAGATTTTTACAGATGTTTCATTGAACTGGCCTCATCTGAGGAAAAGCAGCTCCTTTAAACAGGGTAAAATTGAATCATAAAGATAAGCCTACTATCCTGTACAGCAGTAGCTAGAAAATCTCACTGAAAGAAGAGGGACTAAACAAGGTACAGAAATAACATCTCCTTCCTCTGACAGCCTTCTGCACGCTCACACAAGATTGCATCCAGCCTATTTCTATGGGAGGAAAGAGCCTTGCCTAAGGACCGGGAACAATTGTTGCTTTTATGAGTCAGACTTCTCCTGGGAGGACCCATTATCTCCAGGGAGGTTTATGTCAGACATTGTGTTCCCCTACTGCAAAGGCTAAGCACCATTGCGTGTTCTTTTGGCACTGTGTAATCCTGTGGGAGTAAGTCATGGTTCGGCACATGCCCACCTAAAGTCACAAGGCAGAAAACAGTCTTGGGGAAAGGCTGGAGGGTGAGCATCTTTCTGTAGCTTGCTTGAAGACAGGTACCTGCCCGAGCCCTCTAGAAGGCTTTGGCTTCCCCTGGCTGTTGCAGAAGACCGCGGCGCGTCCTGGCAATGAGGATTGAGCTGAATCACTTTCTTCTGAGGGAGACTTCTGCAGTGCTCAGTGGGAGCCTGTCTGGAGCAAAGAATTGAGAGCAAAGAGGAAGCTCAAAGAAACTAGCAAACCCTCTGGACGTCTCCTTCCAGCCTCAAGGCATTGGTCAGAAAGATAAGGAGCAACAGCGTGTGTCTTGTGTAATGAAATGTACGGTTTGCCGAAAGAGAGTACAAAAATGGTGATACACCATTTGTAGAGAGAAGTATGTAATTAAGGAATAAGTTCCTTTCAAACTGTGTAGCATTCTGCATTTCATCTCATATATTACAGGTTGCCATCTTGGCATCTTGTTGCTTTAAATGAATGTTCCATTTAATGTTTACAGATAAGAATTTTTCAGATTTTAAGAGCCAAGCTAGAAGGCAGGATAGCTTTGCACTGTTCAACTGTCATGCTTCTACTCAGTAAGGTGTTTGTGACAGACAGCATTTGCTCTCAAGCAAAAAAAAATAGCCTATGGGTTAAACATGGTATTTCAGGTCATTAGCTTTTCTGCAAATGGTAGAATATTTTATTTTAGCTTTTTTTGTGGAGTTGCTCATTCTTGCTTGTTCTTTTTCCTTAATGTTGAAAACTTCGTCTTTGATGGGGAGTTTTCACCCCGTAATAATCATACATACAGCAAAATATGAAAATAATTAGGATGCTTTTCTGTCAGATTAGGACCTGAGGTTGATAACGGTGTTAAAACCAGGAGGCACTTTGCTGTCATAAAAGTGCTTGCTGGTACTCAGCTGCTTGATCTCAATTACAGCTGTATGAATCTGAGTAATTCCTCTGATGTGATGGGGCTCGCTTGGGTCCACAGCGATACTGCTCCATTTTTTATTTGGCCCTGATTGCTCTTAGTGAATGGCAATCCAGGTAATTTTTTTCACCTGGAGGGGAGGTACGAAGACCAGAGTTCTGTTTTCTGCCATCTTTCCAGATGTATTCTCATTTTTGAGTACTTTTCTGGATGGTGGGAGAGCTGCAATTTGTCCAAGGAAAAAAGCTTGCTGTCATGCATTCTTACCAAGTCACTGGTGTTGCAGAGGGCACAGACGTAAGGCCAGTTGTCAAAACCATGCTTTTCTTTCTCTCTCTTTTTAGCCTTAGCTAAACCTGGTTGTCACAGTGTCCCCTTTTAAGAACGTAATTTGCTAGGCCACATGAAAACCTCTTTACCTGTCACTCACTCAGTATTAAATCTTAAGCTGAGTCCTAAAATGGTTTCAGAGCTTTTTGTATAGGTATAACCATTACTTGAAATAGAAATGGTGATTTCTTAGTGAGGACTATTATGTGAAAACATCTGAAAGGAATATATTGATTTTGTCCAGATTAGAACTGGGTGAAATCTGGCCATTGCAGTACGTATTTGTGCAAAACAGTGGAAATGTTAAAAAACAACAAAAAAGTTTTATTTCAGTATTTCAGACCAAAAAATGTAACCTTCAAGTATTAAAAACTTCTGGAAAACATATATTTGGCTAATGTCTTGGTATGGCAGTTATGGACACTGTAAACAGCCTTCTCTTATAGATAGGGAACTATATAAATTAAGGTAGCCTACTGCTTTAATACAGTTCTATGAATATTACATGAAATCTTTTGTGCATGGTTGTAGCTGTAATGGTGTTACAGCTGAAAACAGCTTATTAATTCTTTTCTTTTAAGTTAGAGAATTATTTTGCTATAAAGGCTTCTAATCATCCTATAGAACAAGGCTTGTTAGGCTTGGCATAAAATTTCAGTAGTAGGATTTTGTAGGCTTCTACGTTGAAGGAGGACTCATGTTTTGTCAGTGGGTGACAAGAAGAGTGAAATTGGATATGTTTAGGTGGCAATGAGAGGACCATAACCTCTGCAAGAATATCCTTGGGCATATGCTAGTTTTGTTAACTCAGGCCAACAGAAGTTTAAAATTAGCTTAGTATTGTCCTCTAGAGTGCGAAGTAAAGCGTCACAATAGTCAGCCCACCAAAGGTGCGAGATCTCTTGCCTTTAGGAGACCTATGTGCACATAGTTGTTCTTTTTTTTCTTTGTTTTTTTTCCCCCCAAACACAAGAGCAGCATTGTCTTTGGCATGCAGTTCTGCTTTCTACATGTTCGCTGTGCCAGATTTAGCTGTTGGTGGAATTTTTACATCAAACTTCAGTGTTGGTTAAAGCTGTTCTACATTCATTACTGAAGTAAAATTGCATGGGATTAGTAGCCACCAGTTTAGTTCTTATTAAGGTATTTTGCTCAGTAATCTAAGGACATCTACAATTCCATGTTTTGGCTATTACATTTTTTTTTATTTGCTTTGTTATTCTCATTTAAGATGACAAATTGTGAGAAATTCTAGTGTTTATTTGATTTAGCTACATAGAACAAATTAAAAGAAATGCATTCTCCCTATGAACCACACTATAAGGAGTAGATGAGTTGAGGGAGACTTGAGGCTCTTCTGTACCTGAATTTATATTTTACTGATAACCTTTTATTTGTTTTAGATTGTCCCTCTGTGGTGAATAATTGCTTACTGTACTGTTTCTGTGTTTAAACATCAATAACTAGGTATTAAAAAGCATATGTCTTTATTTTAAGACATGAAGAAACACATTCATCCTGTAGTTCAGCTAAAAACTGACCTTTGCCAAGGACAACAAACACACAGAGATAAGGAGTGCAAATACCTTTTACATCTTGCGCTGTCTGGCTTCAAGGCTGGCATGGATGTGTGGAAGACGCTGGCCTCCCAGTGTGCTAACAAGGATTAGGCATTTGCTGTCTGTGAAGAGAGCAGGAGTTGAAGTTACATGAGTCAGGATAGAAGTTACAAAAGCTATTGATTTCACTTGTGGAGCACACAAACCGGTCATCATTTAGGGCCAAGAAAAGCTTTTACTCTGGTTACAAAGTCCTTCCTCGTTTCCTCTATTCACAGGACGTCACCAGCCAACAGCACAGTAGGTCAAGTCTCTGGCTGAAAGGCCCTGTGAAAGGTGTCATGTCTTGTCTGGCATGGCAATTTCTATAGTGTGTTTCCAGCATATTTCAGTGTATGTAACAGTTGCAGAACTTTTGACAAAAGTGCCAACCAAATAGTCATAAATTGTTGGTATTAATGAGCCTTTAACCATTCCTCTGCTTGCTTGCTGCTTATTCCCATCTGTATTTTGTCCCAGGTTATTTCTCTGTTGTACTTTATGTGATGTAACATTATTACCATATTCTCAGCTAATTTAAATTGACAAATTGCCATGGAATTCAGTAAAGTCGTGCCAACTTATAGCACTGAGGACCTGTCTATAATTATATTCATCTTGTTAAGGAAGTTTAAATAGAGCAAAGCTAAATATAAATGCAGTATGTTATCTTCATTGACTTCTAGTGGAAGAGTTTAATATATGCATGATTAGTTATATACCAAAGTGAAATTACACATTATTTGTGTTTGAATTTTAGCCTACAAGGTAAGGACAAGTTTCATGGAAGCTAATGAAGTGAGATATAAATTATATTCTTTTGGAATGGCTCGTGTTGAAGGGGAGGGATGACACCAAAATGAGGCAGAGATGCCTGAAGTGGTAGGGACCTGAGTTTTCCTGCATAGCAAACAGGTGCTCTCAGCAGTGTGGCACCCAAGTCTCAGGTTTACATGTGTGGTGCAACCCCATGAGCAAAGGCACTAGCCAAGACACCGCACTGGTCTCTTTCAGTGCTAGGGTGAGCTTGACACAACACTTGCCTGTCTATGTGCATCGTAGATGTTCCCACAGGATCCCTCTGGCACAAGGAAGGTCTTGTCCCACAGAAAGTACCACCTCTGCACTGCCCCTTGAGAGATCATGACGACTTTATTCTGCAGAAGTTAAAGAAGGTTTCACACCAACCCTGACCATGCCATTTCCATTTCAGCTGCACTGATGGAGAGTGTAGACTCATTACAGTTGTCTTTCCATTCCTTCTGGCCTTTTGTTTTCCAGAGGTGCTCTGCATACTGATTGATTCTGGCAAAAACCGCAATCTGTTTTGTTCATATTGTCGAAGAAAACAGATGTGAAATAGTTGTTATTAAACAACTGTACTATGCAAGTTAGCAACATGGAGCAGCTATAGATAGCTTATCTCCCAGTTCTCTTCAGATTATATGTATAACCTGAAGTTCTGGTTTCAGTTCTTGGGAAGTTTCACCGTACTAACAACGGGCGCTCAGACTGTTAGAGTGATCACATGTTCATTGCTGTTCGTTATTCTGTTTTTGGTGTCTAATATGTGGGTGGCTAGAAAAAAAATCACTACTGAAATAATTGCACCTGCAGCCTGAGTTGTTTGCTGATTTAGGTTTAAAAACTTCTTTTACCTGGGATGTTTTTGAGATTTCTGTTGTAGCTAAGTAAGACTGAACAGAGATGTTTAGAAATAGTATGTGTTTCAGATCTTTCACTGTAGATGCTGCACACGTCTAGGAATGCATTTTAGCTTGAACCAATAGAAGTTGTATGATCTTACGCGTTATAGAAAATGTTTTAAATAGAACTGCAAAGCAATGAAAAAAAAAAGATGTTGCTTTATAAGGTTTCCCATTCTCCATTTTACAGGCTATCAGGCTACTTATTCTTTAAAAAAGATTCTTTATGGACCTCTGGGAGTCTCTCTCCAGTAGCTATCTTTTAATTCTGTTCCCCCAAATATAGGAAACCTTTTGGTATTTCCATCAGTACCAATGCACATTTCACTAGGTGCATAATGCTATTAATTGTTACTCCACACTTCCCAGGGTGTTCAGTGCTTGCATTGGGGATCATCACAATGTTCTTTTCATGTATTTGTCCAGTAATATGACTTATTGAGGGTGACCTTTTGCCCTCTGTGGTACCATTTGAGGGTTTCCTTCATTGGCTTCTGCTTTGATTTATAATGATATAAGTGACAGATCATAGAATCATAGAATGGTTCAGGTTGGAAGGGACCTTAAGGACCATCTGGTTCCAACCCCCCTGCCATGGGACAGGGACACCTCCCACTAGACCAGGCTGCTCAAAGCCCCATCCAGCCTAGTCTTGAACACTTCGAAGGATGGGCATCCTCAGCTTCTCTGGGCAACCTGTTCCAGTGCCTCACCACCCTCACAGGAGAGAATGTCTTCCTAGTACCTTATCTGAATCTCCCCTCTTTCAGTTTAAAACCATTAACCCTCACCCTGTCATTACACTCCCTGATCAAGAGTCCCTCCCCATCTTTCCTGTAGGCCCCCTTTAGGTACTGGAAGGCCACTATAAGGTCTCCTCGGATCCTTCTCTTCTCCAGGCTGAACAACCTCAACTCTCTCAGCCTGTCCTCATAGCAGAGGTGTTCCAGCCCTTGGATCATCTTCATGGCCCTCCTCTGGACCTGTTCCAACAGGTGCATGTCCTTCTTGTGCTGAGGGTTCCAGAGCTGGACACAGCACTCCAGGTGGGGTCTCACCAGAGCAGAGTAGAGGGGCAGAATCACCTCCCTAGCCCTGCTGGCCACGCTTCTTTTGATGCAGCCCAGGATGTGGTTGGCTTTCTGGGCTGCAAGAGCACATTGCTGGCTCATGTTGAGCTTCTCATCCACCAGCACCCCCTAGTCCTTCTCCTCAGGGCTGCTCTCAAGCCATTCTCCGCCCAACCTGTATTTATGCCTGGGATTGCCGTGACCCAGGTGCAGGACCTTGCACTTGGCCTGGTTGAACTTAATGAGATTTGCACGGGCCCACCTCTCAAGCCTGTCCAGGTCACTCTGGGTGGCATCCTCTCCCTCCAGTGTGTTGACCGTGCCACACAGCTTGGTGTCATTGGCAAACTTGCTGAGGGTGCACTCAATCCCACCGTCCATGTCACCGACAAAGATGTTAAACAGCACTGGTCCCAGTGAAAGACTCATCCTGTTGCAAACCTGCTAGTGGAGTTTCACAAGGGTGAGCTGTACTCCTGGGTCATTCCTGTGGTTTCTTAAGGGTCAGGCTTGAAAACCGGGTTTGCCATTGTCCACGTCACCCACCCTGTAGGAACGGGATGGGTGAGGTATGCCCTCAGCACACAGGACCTAGACAGTTAAGGAAATCTGGTGGGGAAGTGTGCCAGTAGGCACAACTGGAGGAATGGGCCATGGGCTGTGCCCTGGACAACCCTGTAAATGGAGGGAGGGTGAAATTCTTGTGCACATACCCTCCCTGAAGGTTGCTTGTCCACACCTCAGTCAATGTAGCACTGGGATTTACCTCAGTGACCATCTTTGATGGGAGATGTTTGAGAGCGGGATGGAGAGCTGCTCCCGGCGGTGCCGCGCAGTGCCACAGCTTCGGGTCAGAGCCTGGCATCCTGCCATGGGACTGACCGCGTCTGAACGACTGCTTTCCTCCCACATTGGGACAGGTGTGACTCCTGGCAGACTGGCAGGTAGCAGAGCTCCACAGGACTGTTTGGTGGGAGTCAGGTCAGATAAAATTAATAATTAACTACTTCAATGAAATAATATGTGTGTGTCTGGAGGAAACCCTTTTGTTGCCAGCAGAAAGCTTATCAGGCAAACGGAAGGAATTCTATGAGTTCAGTATCTGTGAAATTCAGATGAAAAGAGTTGAAGATGGATCACAGACCTTTCTCATTGCCTCCCAGAGGGCTCAGTGTCCTTCATCTTAAGCATAAAATATTTTCTCTTGGAGAGGACCTAAGCTGAGAGTATCTCTTTTCCAGTGCTAATTTCATACAGTAATGTAGCATGCACAAAGCTGCAGCATACGCAGCCGCTCCATACCATATCCGATGCATGCATGCATGTTGATTTTAGCCAAGTGGTGTCAGCTTTCTCTTTAGCACTCTCTCCTTTCTTCTTCCTCAGAAGTTTTGTAGCTCTGAACACATCTGAGCTCTCCATAATGAGAGCGCTGCATTTTTCTCTGACTCAAATCTGTGTGCGTTTTTTACATGTGCATGCAAATCAGTTTTGCCTCTCCGTTTCCTGGTGAGTTGCCACAGTGGCCAGGAGGGTGGCAGAGGTTCTGCACCATTGCTCGGGGGAGCGCTAACGTGTGACTGAACGTGGCGGAGCCTCCTCGCAGGAAGAGGTTCAGCGTTTCCTTTTCAGCGCTGCTGCTGTTGCGTGAAGGAGGGCTACAGCAGAGAAATCTGGAGGGAGCAGTATAAAGAAGGAGCATGGGTTGGCGTTCAGCTCTGAGTGACATCAGTGCAAAGAGGACGTCTGGCTGTGTGTGGAAAGGCATCTTTATTAGTGTGTTAAACAGCGAAGACAGAATAAGATGTTATTTGTTGCCATCTAATTTCACCTGCAATTAAAATACTTTAAAAGACAATATGCACAATGTAAATACCTGTTTCCTCATTATCTGTTTACCTCTGTATTTTCTCTCAGAGTTGTTTATCATTTATTTATAATGATAATGAATAATTCTGGCAAGAGGTTGAAGCTGGGCATGTTACGCACTATGATAGTGTTACTTCCTCCAGAGATACAATGCCAAGTTTTGTTTCATTTTATTTAGAAGAGCTGAGGATGACCAATACCACACCTTATTCCAATCTTTCTAAATAAAATTTTAGAAAAACTAATTTATGCATCTGACTGACATGCATTCAAAGCTCAGGTAGGTAAAACAGCTGAACTGTTCTGCCTCTAGTATTTTGAAGTTCCTTGTCAGATGCTGCGCATGGCTCTGCAGTGGCAGTACATTGATTGGGACATTAGCTGCTCCTGAGTGAGAATCCTTTATGGCTCTCAGACTTCAGTGATTTCAATGTCTAATGATTGCAATATGCTTATGATTAACTAGATAATACACTCTACTGAAAAATCCTTCAATTGTGAGGTGAAGGTTGAGTGGGCTGGGGTGACGTTGGGACTTTCCTGCATAGATTGTTTCTATTTTGAAGTCAGTCAGTCAGAACTGCTGAGGTTTTTATTGCTGTACTTGATAAGTTTCAGGAGTTTATTGCATAAACATTTTCATTTTGCTGCTGATCAGTTTTTTGACTGAAATGAAATGCATAAAAGGTTTCTACATTGAGCCTGTTCCTCTCCACCTCTAGACTATATAAACTGATGAGATGACATAAGCCTAGCTAAAGAGAAAAAGCAGTTCAATTTCCTTTATATGGTCATATTTTTCCTTTATCATGCCATTTATTTCAGTTAGAGATTATTGAAGTAATTGAGGCAAATATTTAATGTTTGGCCAAGTTTCATTTGAAAAGAATTCCATTTATAGTTCAAATTGCTTTGATGTGTTTTGCTATTTTAATACCTGTAGCTGCAGTCATCTGCATAAAGCTGAAGCAATGATACTGTTTTTATTTACACTCAAAGAACTTAACCCTGTGTATGTGCCTGGCCATCTATCCAGCTAAAAACTCTCCTTATGTGTGTACATAATGTATATTTATTTACAGAGGCTTCAGGTACTCAGTGATTCCTTTGTTAGTATTATTTGTATTAACATTGGCGATCTCACATGATCAATGTCATGGTCAGTAGCATTTTGAGAGAAGAATAACTGGTATGGGGACTATCCATTAAACCTGTGAGGAATTCTGCATTGTCTGAGATTTCCATCAGGTTCCTCCAACACGTAACATACCATGTTTATGTTCCTCATACAAGCACGTATTTGTGTTGATGATGAGAAGTTGGGTCACTGAACTATCAGCTTTCATTACTCCATAAGCAGCTACTTCACAGTTACACTGGTAAAACGGCAAATGACCCTGCAGAGGTGTGTTGAGGAGCAGCATGGTAGAAATATTAATCTTTCAGAATAAAATGTGAAAGAACTTCACCAGAGCTTTTTGTTCCAAAATACAACTAAATGTTTTGTGGCAATGGTTCCCTTTTCTTCAGTAGTGTATGATCCTGCTTTAGTTCCAGGGGGAGACATATTGGGATGCTCAACTGTGAGACTCCACAGCACACCCAGCCCCACAATTAGGCTCCTCTGGCCTGAAAACAGACCATAAATGTTTCTAAAAACCTCAGCATTGTCCAGGCCGCTTCTCCATTGTCATTCAGCTGTGTAGGTTTCTGAAATTTGGTCTCACGATCCCTAAATCCTTTTGTACGCCTGTGACTAAATGTGTAAGACTGCTTGGACGCCGGCAGCTTGGATGCAGGCTCCAGAGCAGAAACATAGGTGCTTAGGGGACACGGCTGGTTAGGAACGGAGATGTCAAAAGACTTCTTAATGAGCATTCAATCTTCTGTCTCCTGGGGTCAGCTAATGAGCTCCTTTTGTGAAGTGAAACTCATCTGATGTCAGTTCACATAGCTTCATGTATTTTTCAATGGAACTTTGCTCTAAATCCATCTTTTAATACAAAGCAGTTGTGAGATTCTTGCCTCACTGTGGTGTTTTGAGTAAAATGACATTTGCAGCTCCAGCGTGCCGTCTGTGTGAGATTCGGGAGCCACTGAATTGTGAAGGGTACATCAAGCCCTTGACATCTAGGATGTATTTCATCAGTAAAGAAAAATAACAGCTTATTTTTTTTTTCACTGTTAAGGTCTGTGTATTCTGATACCCAAATAAATATATCTCATTCTTACAACTTAACCTTAAGCTGCTGTGGTGCAACGTGGGTTGTAACCAGTTTCTGCTCTCATATGTTCTCCTTCTGAGATGGTATTTTTTAAAAAGGTTATAGACATAATAGAAGAGAAGGTCTAAATTAGATTATTTTTCACAGATGGGTGTGCATTGATGAAAAGATGTAATCCAATCATGAGTTTATGAACCTGAACATCTGTACCGTATGAATGCATATACTTGCATTCAGATACCTGAAATAATGTTAAGGTGTTACTTAGTGACACAGGGAAAGGTGACATACAGTTGCATCAGCATAGACATCTGCGGATCTCACTGATGACAATGCTGTTAGGTCAATTTTAAAGCAATATGATTATGGAAGTCTTGCCCTAATGTAGCTTTGGTGCACGTCTCGCAACTCAGTGCAGGCTCTTGTCTCGTTGCATTGTGAAGTCTACAAATGCAAATGTTTAGTGACATCAGGGCGTGTCCCTGCCTTTGCTGGAGAGCTTTTGGACCTTGCAGGAATAATGCTCTTTCACTGCCCCATGTCCAGCTTCATGCCTTCCAGTAGCTTCTCAGGTAGGAAATTCATAGCTCAGCCTAGCTAGACAAAACCAATCCTCAGCTGCGTGTGCTGGAGCTGCCTTGCCCCATCAGAGCCAGAACAGGTGTAGAGAAGAGGGGAACAAGGAGATAGTGGTGGAGAAACAGGGCGAGGGGGGAATGGGGAGCTGAAGATGCCTGGATACTGATAGAAAGGGTAGAGGGAGGGACAAGGAGATACACACATACTTTGGAAGGGAAAATAGAAAGACAGGTGTGAGAGCTTGAGTCAGCAAGAAAACACCGCTAGTAAGAGCATGTGAGGAAAGATCCTGTTGGGGAAAAAAAAGGAAAAAAAAAAACTCTTGAAAAAAAAAGGAGAGGCTTTCAAAATGTGTTACATGCTAAAGAAACATACCATTCCACATGGAAATGATTAAAATAGGCTAGGAGTGAAGGGGAAAATACATTTTGTGGCTGGATTTACAGGCATAAAATAGACTGCAGAAAAATAAAATAGAGTTAAAAATCAGAACAGTGTGTAATTGTGTATGTATGTATTCAGTGCAGCTCTGTAGAATAAGGAGGTTTTATCAGTATGTATTATGGGCAAAAGTCCACGTAGACTGCAACATTGCCTCTCTCTTGCCAGCCATCAAGTTCTTGATCTAAAACATGAGGCCTCCAGGTCTTGCAAAGATGTGTATGTTTTTTTCGTATGGGTAAAGAACATAGTCTTTATTAGTCTCATTCTTAGAAATTATAGGCCAATTTTAGGTTTTACTCCTTTTAAAAGAGAAAACTCAAGATAGATAATCTGTAGGGGAAGCTGCCCCTAAAACATTGCAGCCTGATAAAATCATAGGACATTTTTAATAGTGGCCGTGCTGTGTACCATGATCAGATTCAAATTTGGCTTTAAATTAATTTGTGTCCCTGTAATGTACAAGTCTCATTGCAAACTGTAATAGCAATCACTGGATCTAACTCCTGGCTGAACTAGCATTTTCATTTCAGGCAAATTAAATCTGTGTTAATTATAGAATAGCTTTCGGATGTATATGGCCTAGGTTTCTTATTAAAATACTTCACTTTTTGGCTGCAGTCTGAAAACTAAATACTTGCATATTTGCATGCATAAAAATGGAGGAGAGGTTTGTAACATCTGTCTATTTGTCAGTGGAATTGTAAATATGGATTGCAACCCTGATTCACATAAATTTACTCGTATAAAGATGTTACAGCGGGGGATGCACAGGTAAGGATTCAGAATGAAGTCTGCAGAAGTATGTGGGGACTGTGGTAGGCAGAGTTACAGACGGGAGCTGCAGTGACATGGGCTGTTGCTGTTCCTTTCTGCATATTTTAAAAGCAGCTCTCGTGATATTCCTGCATCCCTGGGCTGCATCAAAAGAAGCGTGGCCAGCAGGGCGAGGGAGGTGATTCTGCCCCTCTACTCTGCTCTGGTGAGACCCCACCTGGAGTGCTGTGTCCAGCTCTGGAACCTTCAGCACAAGAAGGACATGCACCTGTTGGAATGGGTCCAGAGGAGGGCCATGAAGATGATCAGAGGGCTGGAGCACCTCTGCTATGAGGACAGGCTGAGAGAGTTGGGGTTGTTCAGCCTGGAGAAGAGAAGGATCCGAGGAGACCTTATAGTGGCCTTCTAGTACCTAAATGGGGCCTACAGGAAAGATGGGGAGGGACTCTTGGTCAGGGAGTGTAATGATAGGACGAGGGGTAACGGCCTCAAACTGAAAGAGGGGAGATTCAGATAAGGTACTAGGAAGAAATTCTTTCCTGTGAGGGTGGTGAGGCACTGGAACAGGTTGCCCAGGGAAGTTGTGGATGCCCCATCCCTGGAAGTGTTCAAGGCCAGGCTGGATGGGGCTTTGAGCAGCCTGGTCTAGTGGGAGGTGTCCCTGTCCCATGGCTGGGGGTTGGAACTAGATGATCTTTAAGATCCCTTCCAACCTGAACCATTCTGTGATTCTGTATTCCCGAAGTCAATACCT
Source organism: Stercorarius parasiticus (assembly GCA_013396915.1). Lineage (NCBI taxonomy): Eukaryota > Metazoa > Chordata > Aves > Charadriiformes > Stercorariidae > Stercorarius > Stercorarius parasiticus. The sequence continues at coordinate 103,724 of VWZL01003279.1, forward strand.
GAGACAAGACTGGACATCACTAGAACGGTAATATCCTTGATTCTTTTCAAAGTTCCTTTTAAACTGGAGATGTACAGTCTTGATGAGACCCACAGAAGTTAAAATGGAGAAGAGAGAAAAGAAAAGTGGATCTGAATGTATTTAAATATTTACAGGAACACTCAAATTTGGAGACGTCCATACTGCTACAAGAAACCTAACTTCACAGCACACGCTGTCTGGTGCCTGTGGTGGTCAGCCCCGTGGGGCAGCTCAGCCCCTACAGCTGCTGGATCGCCCTCCCCAGTGGAGCCTCCTGGGGGCAGCTGTCCCGACTCTGTCCTCTCCAAAACTCGGGTCCACCCGTAGCCTACTTGCTGATGGGGCAGAAATGGCCTTGAAGCTGTATAAGCACTGCCAACTAAAACGTCCCTGTGTTATCAGCACTGTTCTGGTCACACATCCAAAAAACAGCACCATACAAGCCACTGTGAAGAAAATTAACTGCATCCGAGACAAAATCAGTACAGTACCGTACTTTCATACTGATAATGCAAGAAATATCTAGCACAAACTGAGAGGATGTATGTCAGTCTGCACTGACACTGGCATTTATGGGAATTTTTCCCCCTACAGGAAGAAGGAAATAAGTTGCTAATTATTTCGCAGCTCAGCAAGTCCCTTTCTCCCCTCACTAATGACATTTAAATTGCGAACAATTTCCTTTGAAATCAAAAAAGTTTGATGGAACTATAACGAAGCAAAAAAACCCACCTCTTTTAATCTTCTTGTATCCTTTCCCACATCTCAGACTATAGCTCACTTTGATCCTAAATTGTAACAATTGCTACCCAACTGGATTTGCATAAAATCCATAAAATGTTTTAAAATGTAATTGAAGCATGTTAAACAAATACTTGTATCTGTTCGTAAGATTGCTTTAATTTATATACGTTGTGTTTCATATAGGTGTAGCCATTAAATCTGCATGAAACAAAAATCTTTGGTGAAGTGAGACACCAGGGCCACTCTTCCGGGTTCAGGGAAATTGAGTCAGGTCAGGATGTCATTCTGCATTTTATTACTCAGAGGATTTATTACCTGACCAAAAGGTATTTTCCTCCACTGATTCACTTTAGAATAAACCTTTGAGCATTTCTGTTCAACAGACGTGGGGAAAAAAAAAAAGTCTGAGGGAGAATCTGATTTAATTCAGATCTTCCTTTTTAATTTAAGGCTTACAGTAGCAATGGGAACTCAGATATTCAGTGGACCTGAAAGAAAGATGAATGACATTTTTATGCTGTCATGTATTTAATCTGTGAGTGCTGAGACACTTCAAAATTAAAATATATGGTCCCATTAACTGTTTTTCAGTGTATACATTTCGTAAAGAAGAGCATTTGGTGTGCAACCTCAGAGCAGCACGGGGCTGTGGGTTAGAGCCAGTCATCTGCGTACTCTCTGGAGGCAGCGGTGGGAATGTCAGCCCCCTGGCTCCCGTTCTTGGAAGAGTTTCCTCTTTTCTGGAAGAGGAATAAGATTTATGTAAATGATTGCTGCCAATGCTGTTTCTTAACAGCATCCCTTCCAGAGTGTTTCATTAGGATCTGCTGCTGCAGAAACTGCACAACCACTGAGGTCTGTCGGTGGTCACGTTTGCAGGCAGAGCTGGAGCTCTGTGTTGTGCCGTGTGCAGCTGCTGTGTCTGAATGGTGGGATGTACTGGTGACTCTCCCAGTTTACTCTCTGCCGGCTTGCATAGGAAGCCCTGGTGTATAACCAAATATTCTCTGTACCAAAGCTTAGACTATCTTAACCTTGCTCCCATTTAGCATAAGTGCCCTGATTCTGCTGTGAAAGTGGCCTTTGTCTACCTGTACATATATATATAGACACATATATATATACACACATACACACACATATATATAAAAAAAAAAACAAAACTCCAATGTCTGTAGATATATAACATCTGTAGATATTTGGCTTCTTTTTCTAAGGAACCTGAGGCTCTTGTGTACAAGGTAGCTCTCGATATTGAACACTTCTCCCTTTGCAAGAAGCGTTTTGACTGCTGTGCCTTCTGCATAGAAGGCATTTTGTGTTACGAATGCTGTTTTGTTTGTGTTAGAAATGCTTTGTCTAACAGGAAAGGGTTATCACGTATCCTTAAGATGCTCAGAGTGTGAATTCAGCCGATCTCCCCTAGGGAAGTGAGATCTTCCCGGGTAATTGTTTTGACCATGGCTTTCATATACAAGTCTACCTCGTCACCCATGGTGTTTTTGAAAAGCGCCATTGCCTGACCAGAGTCTAATAGGTCTCCCTAGCCGGATCCTCATCTTTCAGAGAACCAAGGCATTTTTTTGGGCCATACACTTTATATCAATAGCAGCTTTTTAGAAACAGGTCAGACTTACTAGCTTTGTCTCTTGACTGTTGTGGGTCCTCCTCCAAAAGCAAAGTGGTGGTGAAGGCAGTGAGAAAAGGGTAAACCAGGACAGGGAATCGGATGGAAGGGCACAACAAGGAAAGCTTCAGGGCTGCTGTTACCTCTTCCCACTCCTGTACTGTCAGAGGGAGGTGGAGTTTGGGCCATGTAATTGTAGCTTCCACATTTCTTTTGAGTTTTGTAGAGGCTACCAGTCTTTTTTTTTTGCTTTCTCCACATGTTACCCGAGCACAGACACGCTGTTGTTACCCTTCCAGGCTTGGGACCACATAGCCTACAGGTCCCAGTGCTGCTGCTGATGCCTCAGGCTCTGCACTGCTCATTAACATTTGTTCCCAGAGCTTCACCTCCAGGGTGGATTTACGCTTTAACTAGCAGCTGTGAAGTGAGAGGTAAAGGAAACAAGTAGAAGGGTAGGTTCAACATGGGTTTCTTGTCTCACATTTGCGTAATTTAGCCCATATTATACGCAGAGGCTGGTGGGCTTGTGTCTTTGCTGCTGTGAAGCATCCTGTGGCCCTGGGTCAGGGTCTTCTCTGCTGGCTCTCATCTGTGTACACTACCTTCCCGGAGCCCAGGCTGACCGCCGGACTTGGGTCTTGCCTGCCTGCTGGGAGAGCCCTGCTGCCTCTCGGCCCCTCTCAGGCTTGGCGCTTCTGTCCATGGTGGCAGCATCGGAGCCTGGACTCTTTATTTTTTGTTGCTGTGGAAGTAATTTATTTCCATGCTTAGCACTTTTTTTTTTTTGAAAAAACCAGAAAAGCCATTTTGTGTTCAGGTAACCTTACTCATTACTTACTAGCTCTTAATTACTGTGGTGGGTTTTTTTTCTCTGACAAATTGGTAGTTGTTATTGCTCTTCTTTTAGCGGAAGGAGCACAGTTCAATATGCAGTGAGAGTGAAAAGCAGCTGTTAGACATAAAAATAGAGGCAGTTCATAAAGGCAAACCAGAATTCGTGTGTTTTATATACACAGATTCACCCACAGCCCTACAGACAGCATTTTCAAGTTTTGCTTGTGCTGTCTCCCTCTTTCTGTAAAATTTTTGTCGTGCCTCCAGTTGTACATGCCTTTTTTTATCTGAAAAAAATCCAGGCTTAAGATGCCCAATGGAGATACTCTTTTTTTTTTTTCCTAAGACCTCTTCTCTTGCATGTTGCCTTCTGCTGTCCCAGCTTTTTTTAGGGTTTTTGTGCCTGAGTGGAGACTTGAAACTTGGAGGGGGGGGGTGTGCACCTAGCATTGTGCAGGGTTCATCTCCTCGAGCTGCAGTTGCTGCTACCTGCACAGCAAACCCTGCACAGAATCACACAGGTCCCATGTGTGAGACCTGAAGGGTAGGCCGGCATACTTGTCGGGGAAGATGATACCTCTGAGTAGCAGTTTTGGAGAAGGAAATTTATCAGTTTCAAAGGGATTCCTGTGTGGGTAAGAGCTCTGCGTGTGTTGCCAGAAATAATCTGATGAGCACAAAATATTTTTTGAAAGGCTACTTCTTCCATATGTGTAGGCGTTTACTCAGTGATTTTACAGTAGAGATTTGGCAGAAAAGTTAGTATGTTTTAAGCACCTATTTCATAGTATATAGTATTCAACTGTGTTGGCAAAAATCGAAAATGCTATTTTTCATTTTTTATGCCTCTCAGCTGTCACATCCTTGATCTTTGTTTGGTCAGAGAACAAATGATCAGTGTGGTGAGTTCAATATGTTGCAGAAAATACTTTTTTCTTACAAAAGCAAGCCTAGAGTACGTGCCCGAAAGCCAGAAAACAGTGTCATAACTGTCAACTCTTTTAGTACCTCAATTTCACCAATATTGCATGGGAATAATGTTACTTTACCTTCTAGTAGTATTCTGAGATTGATTAGTTTATGGTGCTTTATCAATATTAAATCAGAACTGTCAAAGCTTGCCATCTTTACCGCAAGAGCAATTGCAGTTTCAGCACTAGATGATTTCTGCTCCCCCAGCTGAACTCTGTGCTCGCCTGCCATGGCTAGTGTGAAAATTATAAGGTAGTCCATTTACTTGCCTACCAAACATCACCATGTTTTCTTTTTTCTTTTTTCTTTTTTCTTTTTTCTTTTTTCTTTTTTCTTTTTTCTTTTTTCTTTTTTCTTTTTTCTTTTTTCTTTTTTCTTTTTTCTTTTTTCTTCTTTCTTTTTTTTTCTTTTCTTTTTTCTTTTTTCTTTTTTCTTTTTTCTTTTTTTCTTTGTTTTTCTTTTTTGCCTTTGCTTGTGCAACATTTACGTTCATTTTTTCTTTGAACTACATATGCAGTTGGTACACTAAGTCTGTGTGGATATGTACCTTAGGACTTGACATTTCAGTGCTTAGCTGTTCAATGATTTACAAGAATTTACAAGGATTTACATTCACAGTTTATGCTTGTGGCTGTGCTAGTTATTTTCCCGGGTGCTTTGACATCCCTTGGTATATCTGAAAGCTTTTCATTATATTGGAACTAGATGCGGAAAACGTCTTCATAATGAAGATAGTCTCTCGTGTGTACAGCTATCCAGTTTGGAAAACTTAAGGAAGCAGATGATGCAAATTCAAGATTGAAATGGGTGAAACGTTTAGGAAAGCGTGGGTGCAGAGGCTGGGCAGTTCCAGAGTTTGATTCCTCATTGTATGTAACCCAAGCAGCTGCAGGCTGCTGCCCAAAGGCAGCTTTTTCGTTGCCCCCTAGAAAAGAGGCATATGCGGCTATACTAACATCCCATCCCTTCCACCGATGCATTGATTTGTTAGAGAACTGATGATTATGGCTGCATAGACATTAGATGCAGCACAAGCGAGAGACTAAATGGGTAGCTGGATCTCGAAAGCAGTGAAGGTGGTGAGAGGAGGGGAGAGAGGGGGATGTCTCTTTTTGGTGGCAGCTGCCTGTTTATGTCCAGCTAAACACAGTATGAAGCTGGTCTCTTGGGGATCTCATATGTAGTTAACTGTGAGATCTTTCAGTACCACTATAACTTGCTGTCCTTGTGTGCACATATCTCCCCTGTCAGTCAGAACATTTCCCTCGGTTTTCGCTTGTTTTGCTTCATCCCTTGTATTTATACATTTGTCATCCCAGGCGTAGCTGTGTGCCATACGCATTCCGATAGAGAAAGCCATAAGCATCTTGCCTGGTTCCCTTGTGGTCTGGTTTGGATTTCATTAGGCATACACCTTCTGGTGTTCAGTTCCACTGACGCTGGAGAAGAGGTGATGCACACTGTAACATTTGCTCCTTCAGACTCATGTTTTTATGCAGAGAGCACACTGAGACAATCTCTCACTGTCTTGCAGCGGCAGGAGCAGGCACATCCTTGCTGCACACAGAGCAGTTAAGGATTCAGGAGCAGTTCTGCTCCCACTAGGCTCTGGTTAGAACTGACAGATTGAGAATTAGCTATCAGAAATTTTCCTTAGCCTTAATATTAATCACTGTAGGGCAGCAGTGATGGTATTATGACTTCCAACTATCTGTATCTGCTAAAGCAGGTGATTGTGGTAACTAGGCTGCGAGCCATGTCCTCGCATGTAAAGACAGAAGAACTGGGAAAGGAGCGGGCATGTGTTTAGACATACTTTGGGGTTTGCCTCCCTAATAATACCACTGAGAATGAGACAGGCTTTCTCAAGATGATGTATTCTGGTGACAGACCTGACAGAGGCTTTGAATATAAAACTAAATAGATTCTGTTACACTGAATCCGAGGTATCCACTTGGATAAGATGTATAAATCTTGATATAAAGTAAATTAATGATGTTCAGGGACAGTTTTAGACACCTTTCTTTTGATTGTTAGAAACTTTTTCCGTTTCTGACCTAACTGTAGGTAGTGAACCAGCACCCACCCACTTGTTCTTGCACAAATGTTTTCCTCTAAATTAAATGGTTGCTCTTTCTTTTGGAATTTTCTCAGGGACAAGCCAAACTCATCCCAACTTTGTTTTTTCTTGGCTTCTGCATTTGGGTCCCTCTACCTCATCATTCAGTTTGGGAACGGCTGCAAAGAACCTGGGACATGACGTCTGATTTCAGGCTGCAAAATAAACTTTTGTCTTTGTCTTTGCGCTGCAGCTTATTGCATTAGGTAGGGCCTGTTAAATCAGTAGTAAATTTACTATTAAAAAAGTAGTAAATCAGTAGTGCAGTAAAAACTGCACTTTTGACAATTATATATGATTGAAAGAAAGAGACTTCTAAATTAGAGATTTGTAAGTGAAGGCCATAGCTTCTTGTTCATGGCTGCATTTCATTTATTCTGCTCAGCTGGAAGAGATTTCAGGCATTTAAAAAGTGGCAGCCATTAACCTGTCGTCTCATAAGGGAATGTTTGCATTTTCTCTTGAACCATCTGTTCTTAGTGTAAGACAATAGTATAAGTGAAGGAACTCAGTGTTCCCTGGTATTGTCTGACAGTCTCGTTTGTTGGACCAGGCTGTTCCACTATAACAACTTATTTACGCTACAGTTTGTTAAGTTGTAGGTTCACATATGGTAGAGGTGGAAGGAAGAGCCCGTGGAGTGAAGAAGTTTCTCAGTACTTTATTGCAAGCATGTGTTGCCCTGGGTACTGCTAATAAAAATTGTATCTGGAAAATCTACCCTAGTGACTAAGGGGATGGATATCCTTTTCTTTTATATAAAAAATGGATATGTTAGGATAAAAGTAAGGCAAATGCAAATATACATGAATACTTTGTCATTCAGATATAGCTGGTTTTCTGACATTGGTGGAGTCTCAATACGTGGCACATAGACATAGCTAAAAAATGGCTGTCGCAGTACTTTCTTTTCCCTTGAGGATGAAAAAATAAAAGCTGCACTAATCTTTTTTTTTTTCATTGGGGTGTATTTTGTACTTGCACCTGATACACTAGGTATGATAAAGCTATACTTGAGTTAATATTTGCAGATTACCAACTTCTGCTTTGTGTATTGAAGGACTGGCATAAGCTGGTTCTGCAGGCTTCACTAGAGCCACAGCGATGTGCGAGCTGCAGACCGGGCCCGCCGCCAAGACTCAATTCACATGTGTATGTCTTTGTGCAGGGGCGTGCCTTCATTTCTCAATGCATGTCTTCAAATTTTGTAGGGTTTCTTGACATGGACACAGATGTATTCCACCTGGCTTTAGGTACCTACCTGGGACTGATGCTTCTGCTCCACTTGGTGGAATTGATGTGAAGAGTGTATTATTTGATATGACTCTCTAACTTACTTGAATTAATTTTACTCTTTCTTACACTTACTGTTTCATATTTTTACCTTCTGGCTTTGGTCATTTGATTCTGTGATGTTTGACTATGTGAAGGGTGAATGATCAAAATGAGCTGTTTTTCTCCGCGCATTCTCTCTTCAGCTCTTCTGTTTTCCTCAGGGAAAAGATCTATTTTCCTCTCACTCTGCATTTTAGAGGAAGTGAGGAGTTAGAAATCTCTCTCTTTTTGTGTAAGCCTTTCAGGTTCCTCTATTCAATAAATAGGTGCTCTTCGCTTTGAAATCCATGATTTCTGGACTATTTATTGAAGTGGGACCGTTTAGCCTGGCATGCCATATTAAATGATGCAGTGCTGTAGCTTTTGTTTCAGTTCTACTTTGCTGTGTAATGAAGATAATTCAGCATTGTTAACACAGTATATACTTGTGTTTGAGTCGTGTCAATAATATATTTCCATGTGTAGAAAGATTCATTAAGGAAGGAATTTTAATAATGCATGGGGACGGCAGGGGTTCTGCTAATGAATGGACTCCAAAGTAACCAAAACAGTAATTTAGCTGGGATACATTTTAATGTATTTGTAAGTAGGCAAAAGGTGCAACAGTTGTGTGGAACTCCAGGAGGATCATATTAAATGGCCTTAATAGCTTTGCACTAATATTATTATTTAGTCATTATGAGGACAATGGGATTTGGGTTCTGTGCTTTATTTCCTTACTTGACCAATATAGCCTATGTGGCAAGTCTTTTAGGGGAATAATAAATATACCTTCTATACCCTCAGCTTGTGGAGAGTTTCCTGTGCCTGCAACTAGCATTATTATTATTTTTATTATTTATTACCATTGACATGTAGATGGGAATTGTTAATTATGTGTCCTAATAGGAATGGGGAAAAGAGGGAGAATATTAATTTAGTACAAAGTCTGTGTATTCTCTAATGAGGCTTATGCATCTCACCCCCTTTAGTGCTTTTGAGTAAAGACTCTATAATACTTGGAAGTATAGCCCAGGGAGGATTTTAATTGTGAAGTGCAATTTTCAGCTGAAGTTTGTTTATCTCTCCCACCAAGAGGCAAAAAAAGTCCCTGGTGGAAGTGATGCTGAGGTAAGCGTTAGAAGGACTGAATAAACTGAGGGCATGGAGCAGTACTGGCTAGGCCTCCCTGATGACTTATGTCAAACTTATTTTGCCATATACCTTGTTTCTCGATGGCATCGGCATCAACTAAACTGTTCCTAGTTGTATAGCAGGTTTTTTTGTACAGAAGTACTCACTGAAAGCTATTACACTTCTTTCACTCTTTAGTCTCCTATGGTATTAGTTATTGTGGTGAGGATTTATCAGTGGTTGTCTGCAGGAGTTTGAAAAGATCATCTTAGTGCCTCCTGACACAGCATAAGATCTCTCTGCTGAGCTTTGTGGCTGTGACTGTCAGGTCACCCATCCTAGCAGGATGGAAAATAATTGGAAGGTCTAGGTCAGTCATCTGTCCAACATACATAGGTGAACCTACATGACATTCAGAAAAGCCACATCGTCTTATGCATTATGTATTTGCAGTGTCCTGGTATGGACATTCCCTCCCTGCTTACATGCAGGATCTCATATCTAAATCCATGAGTTTTAGTCCAGTTTTGCTGCGTATTTTTGTGTTTTTCTAGTATGAGACCTTGATCGAATGGGACTGTAGCTTTGCTTGGGTAGGTACTCTCATAATATAGATTTGTTCAAGGCACAGGGAGCCTTACTCTTGCCTGAGTTAATGTTGTACAAGTAATTAATTTAGGCTGTTCATAATTAAACTCAATTAAAGTGATTTTTTGGTAATAAATTATCTAATTATAAAAGTTTGTAAACATCTCAGCTTAGGTACTGGCCAAATATTATTTCTTGTCTTCCTTATTGTGTTATTGGCAAGGCAACGGCAAAGCAAATGAACATTACTGTTTCTGGTGACCCCCGGGCTGCTGCTGCCGCACCCTTTGGGCTTGCCTGGCCTGGCAGCTCCATACATCAAAGTTTAAATTGCTTATTTTGGCCCAAGACATTTTGCACTTTAGCTCCCATGGCGCTTCTGCTCCTGTTTTCCCTCTAGGGTTCCTTTTATGATCTCTTTGCAATGAAATGTGTGGTTGGTTGGTTGGTTATTTGCCTGGGGTGGTGGATCATGTGCAAGAGGGTCTAACACTGTGTTAAAATATGGGATCCTTACTCCGTTCAGGCCACAAAGGACATGAGGTTCCTCAACTACAATTTCCAGGATGCACTAAGGACATATAAAAATATTTCAGTGGGAAGATGTTTACCATTTTGATTGCAAACTCATCTGTTGGAAGCATATGCTTCTCGTGGAATTTTTTGGTTTACTGGAGGCATGATTTTCAGTGGTTAAATAAATGATCAAGAATTTTTAAACCCACTGCATTTAGCATAATGAGCTATAGCCCTTTTAGAGCTCTATGCGGGCCTAGAGAAGAGAAATGGTTGGGAAGAAAAGGTGAGAAAATAAAATGCAGAAGAAAATTGGGAAGGAGGAGAGAATCTGATAGGCAAATCAGGAAGAAGGATCTCTTAGGGGAGAGAGGGAATGAAGGCTTCGACGGTCTCGCCATATTAGAATCAAATGAAGTTTTTCTGTATATCAGTAAGTGATTAAAAGAACGGAACAAAGAGAAACAAAAGATTGCCTCTTCAGTAATTTTAAAGTAATGTAATTTGAAGTGCAGGAATCCTTAGCAAAAGTCATTTTGATAATTTCTTTCATAAATAAATGTGCACTTCAGTATTGTAAACATAAGCTATTAAAAATGCTTTGGAAATCTTAGCTTTCCACAAAATCTGCAGACTTCTGTTTTCATGGGCGACAATACTTTCCTAGTGTTATTTTGTATTTGAAATTTAGATTTTAGAAACTGTCAAATTAATGCCACCCGATTTTATTGGTATGCTGAAAATACAGTAACATACATATTTTTAAGTTAAAAATAGCCCTGAATTTATTGTCGCTTAGGTTTTTTTTACAGGATAGAGAAGCAAGCTGGCATGGAATATGAATAGTACTTTTTCAGGCGGCTCACTCCTGAGAATTAAATTAGTTGTGGATGTGGAAAACAAGTGTTCTTCTGTCTGCTGGCTGAGGGTGGCAGAGGCCCCGGGTCACCCGGGCACAGTTCGGCTGGAATTCTTCTCACCAGGCCAAGTGTTGCACTTCATCTAAACAAACTGCTTTATAGTGGGGGAGAGAGACAAGGGTTTGTTTTTTCCTTTTAACCTTAAAAGTATTCTCCAGGACCCCTACAGGATTGTATGCCATGTTTGCCGTTGGGTTTCGTCTATTTTTATTCCCATGCCTTTTGTTTCCTTTCTGTTTCTCTTACTGATCATTGTGAAATACGTATCAGCAAAGATACTTCTGCCAGACTTCTGACCTCACCATATCTAAATAAAGTGCCAAGGGTGAAAAGTTTATCTCTCAGCAAAGGACGTAACAAGCTATCACAGAAAGTACCAGATTGTCATCTAGATGAGTCTGAAATTGAGGGAAAGAGAAATAGACCTTTCTCTATTCTTGTTTGTGTGAGGGTGTAGGGCATGGATGGATTAAAAAGCCCTCTGAGACAAGAATTTGCAGATCTTTCATATTTTGCCTGAGGGTTCTGTTCCGACCTCCAGTTAAAAGAAATAAAGTATAATACATTACCTTGAAAGAGTGATGAATCTTTAAGCCCCGTGAGGACAAATCTTGAGTTCTTCAGTGATATATTGCTTTGGAGGTTCTCAGCTAAGGAGAGATTTGATAAGCCTGCAAATATTTTAGATGAGTTATGTCTACTCACGACTAGCATGAAGTCTGAATCCTGAGTGAAGATGTTGTCCTTGGACAGTGGTCCAGTGAAACTTGAGCTCTCTGAAGTTCTAAAGATCTTCTGAAAATAGTTGCCTCTTGTTCGGCGAATGATCTCTGTTTAGTTAGTGTTTCTGCACTACAGGCTCAGACAGATATGGACAGCGTATGGCTCCTGTTTATAACAATAGAGTTACATGGTGAATGTACTCTATTTATTGTGGCTGTATCCCTAATCCTGGGAGATAGGCCGAGGGCAGTTGCTTCACTGAGGTCAATATAGAGTAGTAACTCATGCTAGCTTTTCTTGGCTTAGCACCTGCGTTTGTCAAGATTTCAGAAGTGAAAAGGCTCACCAAGAGAAATAACTGTCCATACATGACAGCTGTCAGCACTTTGACTGTGTCAGCAGTTTCAAGAAAATCATGCTTGGAAATGTAGTGAGCAGGAAACCTTAGTGCCTCTTCTGATGCACTGTTTTGCAGTTCGGGAGCACTCATGCCTCTGCTGTTTCATTTTTTGTTTCTTCATCATATCCTGCAAATATTAGTGAATCAGTTTGGTGTTATCCATCTTTGGGTCTGCGGTCAGTAAAAAGTTCATGTTGGGAAATCCAGGAGATACATTTGTAGCTGCATATTTGGTACTGACTTGAGAGATGAAGTGTGAAATGGCATCTTCAGATCTGCTCTCAGATGAGCAGCTGCTGGGTTGAGGAGTTCGTATACACAGAAGACTCGTTATTCTGTCTATATCTTTAGGGCTGCTTGCAAAAATGCTCTCTGAAAGCATTACTCTTTTGGGTATACCTGTGGTCACTTGTGAACATTTTGGTCTTTGCCTGGAAGCACCTGTCCTCTCTCTTTGTAGGGCAAACCTTGATCCTTTTCCCTTATAAATGTAAAATCAAAGCCGGTCTGCAAGATTGTACTATCTCTGATAGAGATCTGTGCACCATGTCAAATATTTGCTATTGGACAGGTTTAACTGGACACCTGCATTTTCAACGGTTTTAACAGAGTGTGGACCTACCGCTGTGTAATGTTTAAAGCTGAATAAATAAATTAGTTTATCTAGCAAATAAGAAAAGAACACGGTAAGGAATTCCTTAGTTGTTACAGACAACCCTGTAAATTAACGCCTTTTGCAACACAGCAAAGTATTAGAGAAAATTGCCTCAAAATAACAAGAGGCACTTGAGTTTAAATTAAAATATATTCATATTTCACTGAAAATCAGTGTAAATGCCTTCCCTTTTAAGCTAAGAACAAGGCAACTCTTGATTTACGTTTAGGTACAAAGCATAGGACATGTTGGAGCAATCTGCGTTTGGATGGCCTCCTGTACGGAGAGTTCCTCTGCCTCCTTCCCCACCTGTATAAATTTCTTTTTAATGCTTGCTGCTTCCATGGTGGCAAGGAACAAGGTGCACTGGCCCTTCCCTCGACTGGCCTCGTCCTCTGCCCTCCGTGGCAGGCAGGGAGGCGCAGGTGGGTGAGGGCAGAATGGATGCTCAGAGGACGTGACGCAGCGTGGCTCTTCAGCTTCTGCTGGAGGGATGCTGGGTACTAGACGTGTATGGGAGCAGGGTGGGACACTGGAGGGCAAGAGGTGTCCAGTCCTTCTTACCACCTCATGAGAGCTCTCTGATCCTCCTTGAAACTAGCTTCTCCTACCACTCTACCTTTAAAAAACCCTCAATTTTTCTGTCATCCCCTCTCAACCCACCAGAGTTTCCTTACAGCTGCTCCCAGGATGGATGCTTTGCCATTGCTGGGAAAGACTCAGTGCTCGTGCTGTTGAGAAACCATGAGTCAGCTTGCTCAAGGGAAGGAGGAGGAGGCGAGGAAATCTCCTTTTATGATGAGTCTTCCCACACTTCCTGCTGTTTCTGTTTTGGGCACCCTGGTTCAGAAGTTGTGGGCTGTTTTCTGCCCGCCTTCTGAATGTATGAAAGTTTTTCCTTCTCTAGGAGGATGCTAGGATCACCTACTTATCCTGATACTAGGTGTCAGTATCCCATGCCTTTCCCCATCTAGAACAAAAGGGATGATGTACCATCTCCACTTCAAGCATAGTGTAGTAGGGGGGCGCTGGGACAGGAGAAAGCCCTTGCAAAGCTCTGTAGAGTTTGATGAGAGTCCAGCAACGTTGCAGCTGTTTTCTGAGGCACTCCTTCCTCTGAGAAGCTGCCATTTAGTCCAGCCCTAGGTAATAAATATATTCTCATTCAATGCATAGGGACTCTGGTCCTAACTTAACTGAAATGTGATTGGATTCACAACACTAACAGCGAAAAAGTTTTTGAAAATAACACACCATCCATTTGAGTAGTTTATGCAATAAAAACTCCACTTCTGTCTCTGTGTTTGGAAGGTCAGATTCTGAGGGCAAGCATAACAGTGCTGAAATGATTTGAATATAATATGCATCTGGATAAAAATGATGACAAAAGAGGTAACAAAACAGTGCTGTTCAGTTCACTTGCTGGAAACGTATTGTAAGTGCTTCATTTCTATTTCATGCTGGAGTTTAGAGCTGCTACAATAGTGACAGGAGGAAAAAAATAGAATTGCTTCAGCTCTGTTCTCCCACCCACGGATGTTCTTTAGTGTGGAAAATGAGTCATCAAGAAAAGATATTTTTACTTTGCAACAGACATTAGAGAAACATTGATCTTCAGACAAACCATGTGTCAATTAATTTACCAGTCAAAAGGTCTGATCCTGCTTGCATCCCCTTACACAGATCTTATTTTCTTTGGAACCGCCAAGTAGTCACAGCAAGAAGTGACCAGCAGGAGCTGCCCAGAATTCACAAGCAGCTCAGATGTGGCTCCCACTTTGGCAGTTGTGTGACACAGCTGCTGTGAGGGCTGTGCCAAGCTGCTGGGCTATCCGCGTCCGTATTCGGAAGAAACTGGGGCAGATCCTCAGCAGAGATTGCTTGTCCCAGGCCCTTTTGCAAGCCCAGCCTGTGGTGGCATGGTGGCTCTGCCAGGACAGGGCTTGCTCGCCGGCTTGGCCTCAGCTCTCTTGGATGTGCCCAGGGACCTTAGTTGCAGGTGGAGGCTTTGACATAGCACAGCTTTGCAAGCAGTTTTTGAGAAGTTTCCTGTCACAGGTGAAAAGTAAGAACAGTTTTGTTGCTGGTCTCTTCATTTGAGAAAATTATCAGCTGGGATGGGGGGGAAGCTGCTGTTTACCATCTGAGAATTTGGACGCTAATTTACTTTTATATTTTGTATCTTATTTTGGAGTATAAGGCTTCAATATAATGTCTAATAAATGTAGGCTTTTCATCTGTAGTTTTCAAAGCATTTTGCAGAAGGGGAAGAGGAAGCATGAAGTTCAAAGCCATGTAAAGAGTTCAGCAGTTGCCAGGTGCACAGCTCGTACTTCATCCTCATTTGTTTCCAGTGGACCACGCTTTTGTCAGTCTCATCTGTTCAAAGGTGCTGATGGCTCAGCTGAATGTGAAGCTGCAAACCTACAAACACAAATGAATATTTTTTGCCCCAAACTGGTTTTCTGGCAAGCCAGTGTGACTTTTGAGTTAGTATTTTTCCCCAGTAGAAGGGTAGATCTTTTCTTATAGTTTCTACATCATTATTACATCTTTTATTTAGATTTGTTAGTATGAACTCTCAGATACCAAGCTTGAACAGGTAGAACATCTGGAAAGCTTTCTATATTGTTCCATGATAACTGATCTTTGGAAGTTTGTGAGCTGTGAGGATTATAGTTAGGATATCCTTAACTGTACTTTGGTAGGTATAGAGTTCTTCCTATTTGGATATCAAATGAGGAGTTGACAATTATTTGTGTAAATGCAGCACAATGGTGGTATCTGCCAAGAGTTGCTGACCCCGATAGCCTGACAGAGGTTGGGCTGTCAGAGCTCTGTGTCCCCAAGTCCAGCTGGTAAGCAAGGCAGAGCATGTATTCCCAGTAGACACAATATGGTCCAGCCTGGTGCTCATAAGAGGCCAGCCCACACAGCCGGTGCAGGGCATGGCCACATAAGCATACTGACATGTCAACTCTTTTATACGCATATCCCTGTGTTTTACTTTGCTTGTTCCCCCCCAGACCACCTTTGCCCACCTTTGGTCTTTCCCCTCATAAGTCTTGGGCAGTTCCCAAGTGCTCTTGTCCAGCACCTCTTAAAGTGTCCCATGTGCCCTGGCAGTAACTCCTCAGATGCTGTGAGGAACCTCTCCCATTGACCCCCCATGTTGGGTCTCAGCCCACAACTTCCCTGGGGCTCCCTTGCTCGGTCCCATTCCTTCCCTGGCTGGTGTGACTGCGTCTGGAGATGATCACCTGACCTGCCAGCAGCTGGAGTGAAGTGCCGAGTGCCCCTGTTCCCATCACAGCTGTTCAGCGCTTCCCACCGTCAGCTCCACAGAGCTGCGTGCTGGCGCTGGGCCTTCAGCTGTAGACCTTGTTGTCACAGGTACCCATCATGTGTGAAAGCTGTGGAAATCTCCATCAGCTGCCGAGTCGTACTGACTCATCAGGCCATTTCTGTATGGTTTTATCTGTCTATTAATAAACCATGTTGCATTACTTTCACTTGTGCCTAGGCAGAGCTGAACTCCTTGAACTCTTATGTCTGTTTATTTAAATTAAGTGTGATTTGAGTGCAAACTGATTTGGGCAAATTACAACTTTTTTCTCCTTTTTTTTTCTACACGGCTAGATCTCTTAATAGTTTATAAAGCAGGCAGTTCACTTGCAGCTCTCATCCTGGATGCTCGCTTACTGAAACCTCTCTTTGCCTGAACCTCTATGGAGCTTTGTAGCCACGTGGAAGCGGTTTTTCCCTGTGGAAATGGATGTTGGGGTTCCCATTGTTTTCATGAGCAATTTGGTTGAGAAATGTTAATTGCTAAGCATTGCTAGTTCACGTCGCTCTCCACATCTTCTTGGTTCCACACTTTCTGGATTAAAACATACCATCTCCTTGCCCCTCTTTACCCCCGCCCTCTCCTACAGAAGAGGGGCCGGAATGTTGTTTTCAGTTCTTGCCTGAGGAAAGGAGGTTCATTTGTGGATTTGAAAGAAGAGGGTGTACAAGAAGAGGCAAACATGAACAACCTTTGAGTTAGAATTCTGTTTTTCTGAGGGCGTAAGTAAGATTCACTGAGGTCACTGGGGGGGTTGCATGACCCTGAAAAGAACAGATGCCTAAATTGAATAGTTTACATGCCTAGACCTCTAGTTGTCTGAACGAGCTGTACCATTTTTTTTTCCTTTTCAGATTTAGATTTAGGCTGTAGTTTCTGCTTACACAAATACTTTGATGAAAACAAATATAGCTCACTGGAAATACATTGTGTAAGCTGTTGATGCCTATGTTTGCCTACTTTGTTAGGCACATTTACAGTATGCTGCTGCATTCCGTTTCTCTCCTGATCTAATAAAGTAAATATAGTACATCAAATGAAATTAGCTTCATTTCACACTTACTCAGTAGTGGATCCAGTGTTCTGCAGGATCTGCATTTTATTTTTAAAACAAATCAAACAAACAAAATGTTATTTCTCTGTAATTTCATTTCTTTCTAATTACCATTTTGGGAGGCAAGTGGTTTTGATGTTAGAGAGATATAGTATACACTATGCTGATGTTCATTAGGTTAGAATGACATGGTGAATTCACAGAAGGTGAGGGACAACAAATTGTTTAAGAGATTGAATTTGAATTACCGTAATTTCTCATTAAAGCTAGAATTCATTAGTGAAGTATGTATGTCATACAAGAGCAGTTTTCTTTCTCATATTTCAACGTGATCTGTGTTGCAAAGAATGTTTCTTAAAAAAAAAAAACAGAAGAAAATCTATAAACAAAGGACTTGTTTGTCTGTAAATTAAAGTCACTTAGCTGTCTCTGTATGATTTTTCGTCCAATTTTGCTTACAAGTTTTCTTTAGCGTTGCTGTATCTGTGAGCTTTGCATTGGGTTTGCCACTGCTGTAAAAGTTGTGGCAATGGTAGGATTGGTCCTTTTGGTAGGGCTGTGCAAGAGAACTCATGCTCAGTAAAGTCTTGTGTAAATGCATTGTCCTAATTATAAGAGGTATAACTACACCTCTTATTCCCAGTGGAATTACCTCCTGTTCCCATTGCCGCTCATACTGCTTTCAGGACATAATGTTTATAAAATTTTTAAGCTTTTAAAAAAACCAAACTGATTACTACTCATCTACTACTCAGCTACTACTACTATTTGTAGACAGTTCAGCAAATGTGAGGTCAGTAAAATCCCCTTGCCCCGGGAAGCAGCGACAATTGAACGGTCAACTGCTGTGACTACGTTTGGTGGAAGTTTGGTGAAAAATGTATAGTGAGTGTTCCAAAAGTAAAACTCAAAATCTTTGTTTTACTGAAAATGTATAGCACGTGGCTTCATGTAAGCCTTTCTACTTTGTTGTTTTAGAAAGGGAAGTGGCAGGGTTTTGCAGTTTGCAGAGGAGCAAAGCTGTGTTGTCTTTACTAGTTGGAATTTCATTGCGCAACATATTCATAGTTGGATACACCTAGCTAAATCAGGCAGGCAGTAGATGTAACATTTTTAGTACATACATTTTATTATATATATCTGATGACTTGAAAAAATGTAGCAAAACCTCAGTCAACTTTAAACCTTTGCTTGAAATTGGCAATACCTGTATTTGGCAGGAGAATGTGAGAGAGTCATGTATAACAATAGTGTTGCCAGCATTGAAGAACTTTATATGAGAAAGGGTGGTCTCCAATTGGTGCCTGTGGTGGAAAAGATCTCTTGTTATCTACCACTGACTCTATGTGAGCTGAAACAGTTCCTGGTTTTGTTTCTCACCTGTAAAACAAGAGGGCTATAAAACAGGAGGTCCTAGCACTTTTGATGGTGTTCCCACATGTGCTGAGGCCCAGAGAGAATGCAATCAAGAACAAGAGCAGTAGGTATGTCCTCTGGTGGTCCACCAACTAGGGAAGCTGGTGGGGGGTGTGTGGAAGAGGGGTTTATTTCTGTTTCCTTCAACTCAACCGGAGTTTTGCTGCTGAGTAACATGGGAGGAGAAATAGTGCGAAGTTGTTGTGTGGTGTTGGTTTTTTGCTTTTTTTTTTTTTTAAAAAAACCTTGACATTTGGTTGCTTCCATCACTAACCATGTTCTTGTTGAAAGTTAATTAAAGCTGCTTGATCTGATTGAGCCATTTAGCTCAAATTTAGGTTAGAATTTCCTTTGAGCACTGAGGGCTCTATCCTGCAAGGTGCTAAGCATCCGCTGCTCCCACAGCCTTCTCGGTAGCAGCTGAGGACACAGCATGCCCCGGGAGGTGGCCAAGTCCTCGCGAGGCCAGATCACAGACAGTCTAGCGTAATTTAAAAATACGATGAAGCTTTTCAAATGTGTTTTGATTAATACATCATGGACTCTACCACAGTAATAACTTCTGTGCCTTAATATATCACTGTAAGTACTTCGTTAAGCAGTAAAATCTTGCTATATTTTTCAGGCCCTCTGCTATATGTGTCCTGGTGTGAAAGGAGACGGCTATTTTTCCTTTTAATTTCTCTGGTGCAAATAAGCGATACGGTTTTACTGTTCCATTTCACCCCAGGCAGTAATTTTGAACAGTTAT
The DNA here is from genome assembly GCA_013396915.1 of Stercorarius parasiticus. Lineage (NCBI taxonomy): Eukaryota > Metazoa > Chordata > Aves > Charadriiformes > Stercorariidae > Stercorarius > Stercorarius parasiticus. The sequence continues at coordinate 122,861 of VWZL01003279.1, forward strand.
CCCACTTCTCTTGGGCTTAATGATGCTATCAGGTGATGGAAAGTGAGTGACCTTTCAAAATGGAGCTAACTGTCATCACCCGGCCGCTGGGCTTCTGGGTTTCTGTTGGGGAGGAGCAGCCTCTGCAGCAGCCCCGTAGCACCTGGGGGGGCTGTGAAAGAAGTGGGGGTGCTTTATTGATCGCGTTGGTCACATGACTCGTGTTGCTGGTGCCTCTGATGATAAACAGTCGTGTGAGCAGCGTAACCCATGTCTGCTGGTAAATTTTTCAGGGGAATTTTTTGGTGGAGATTAAAATGCCATGTGCCCACCCACTTGGGGCAGTATTTTCTGAAGGTTTTTCTTTGTGAACTCTCCTCCCTCAAGAAGAACCCGAGACCCCGACCCTCAAACGAAAAAAATAATCTTCCCAAGTGTTCCTATTTATGTTATTTTGACTCTGCCTACTTTGAAGTATTCACAGTTCAGTTGTCCAGTGGTGTGTATGTTTTATGTATCCTGACATGCCTGAGAAGACAGTTTGGATCTTTGTAAAACTGGCCCAGATTTTAAGATGTGGATGGCTGAATCAGATTTTTTTATCTCTATATTTAGGTTCCTCAGTACAATGGCCTCAGTTAACAGGGTGACAAGCACTTGCAGCTGCATTACTGCTTCCATTAATGCTTTCTCTGCAGCCTCAGGCGCTGCTGGCTGAACAGTTCTTCAACTCACTGCAGGTGCATGTGGTGTCAGTGAGACATCAAGAAGGGAGGAGTTATGCTCTGGTGTTTGATCCTTTTTTCTTTCATTCTACAGCTTAATGGGTTTTGTTCTCTTTATACCATCTCACTTTTCTTTATGTTCGTAGCTGTCTTTATTAAAGGCTCTGAGGAGATCTTCAGATTAAGAGCTCTGTATTAGTGAAAGATATACAGGTTTTAGTGTAATATTAGCAGAAGTTTTCTGGCCATGTTTACTTTCATACTCTAGACTTATTGAAAATACTTAATAATAGAATGTCTGATTACAAAACTTACTGCTTACAGGTTGTTTCCCATCTTCAAGATGCTTTTCAAATTTTGGTGACCATTGTGGTGGCCAAGTGTGCTGAACTGTACAGATGGAGCAAGGATTAAGGAAGTGATGAAGGGATGCATCATCTCTGACATTGTTTCATTGCAGTTTTGCTGGTGACTGAGACAAAGATAAACCTTACCTTTTTTTTTTAAGTTAGTGAGAGTTTTGTCTATTGAATTTAATGCGGCCAGGATTTCACTGTCTATTTTGAAAAGTATGTACCAATTTTGTGTACCTTAGCATAAGTGTTACTTTACCAGTTTCTCAAAGGTACTTACATGCTGGCCTCATAAAAGTTGCTTAGGTAGTGGAATCCCTTTTAAGATACCTACATTTTTATAGAAATCTATGCTAAAATGGATATTTTTATACCTTTGTGAGTATAATGAATTATCTAAAATGGTGGATATGTACTGATGGGATTTTCAAGGGAATATAAACAGTTTAGGTGTCTAACTGCCATTTCTGCACAATTATTGTTGCCTAATTATTTTTAAAATCTGGACTGTAAGGCCTTATTTTTCAAAACTGCTGATGGTTCCCACTGATTTCTGCTGGAGATGTAGAGGTTCAGCACACATGAAAGGTAAATCAGTGTCTAGAAAGCTTTGTAGTTACTGATTGCCTTTTGAAAATGTGTGCATTTTTTCTTGCTGGGAGGCATATAGCAAGTTACTGTAACACAGCTGGGAATAGAACTACATCTGCCTTTGCAAGAATACAGGGGCTTCCTAAGTGCTTCATCTGACATGTAATTAGTTTTTTGAGAAGACGGGGATCTAATTAAGACTAGAGGAGGGACTTTTTAATTGTATCTTTACAAATTAAAATGCTATTCAGAATCTAACTACATGTTGGGGGAGGGTACTAAAATTATCTTTTGTTATTTATTCTATAGTTTGCTTAGGATTCTCTGTAGGAATGTCCGCCAGACTATATTCAGGTATGGTTGATTTGGTATACTATGAAATTAATATTCCATGAGCAGTCATGCATCTAGAAGCATTCTTTGGCCCAAGGACAGCACATGTATTTAAAAATTGTTCCTTATTGGATGGACTGTTATTAAATATACCTAAATGCGAAAAACCAAAAATAATGCAGTATGCCTTCTATTGCATTCTGTCATGAAGAAGAAATCAGTGTGCGATATTCAGGAACAGCTAAAATTCATGAGAAGTTGGTGGAAGAACTGTTTCAGATCTTAGCCAACGCTGCCACTTCAAATAAATAAAAAGCGCTTGAATTGAAATTCCCTGCTGCTATTATTCTGCATACTACTGAAATATAGTACAGGGGTACACTTTGAGTTCTTTTCCATGAGTCACATTGAGAGTCATCAATGTCATATTCAACCTACAACTTTGTTCTCAGAACTACTAGTGAGAAAGGCAAGTGAAGTTTTACTCATTCATAACTCATTGAAACTAGCAATGGGAAACATATTTGTTAGGAACTTGCCAATGCAAAATTTTTCAGTTAATTTTACGTAAGGTCCTGTTTCATCCTGACTTTAAATGTCTACGTGATTAGCCCCCTAACCCTTCCCTGAGAGACTAATTCGCTGTTTAATGGGGTTCTCCATTTCTGATTTTCAGCCAAGTTATACTTTTTCCTCTAATTTCACCTGAATATGTCTTGCCGTTTTCCTGTGGGCCATCACGTAAATATGATATCCGTCTTCATGTTTGCACTCTGGAAAACATGTCTCAGCAGTCATCGCATTTCCTGCCATGCTTGCTCATTGATTTGCCATACTCTCTATACCTACCTGTCTGAACCCATTTGAATTTTTTTGCTTGCTGGCCTGTTCTGCCAGATCGGTAGTTCTTTCTTGATGATTCCTGCACTCCCCTCAGTTTACTGACATCTTTCTAATGCTAAGGACACCCAGGACTGAACGCTGTATTTGAAGTGTGCCTGAGCCCTCAGACTGAAACTGCCATATTTGGAAAGAAAGGAAAAAACTAAGATCACCTTTTCGTGTTGTCATCTCATGCTGAATTTTCCATTTTATTTGCTGTTCATGAGTACGTGCTGTTCATGACTGTGGTATAGTGGCAGAAGGGGTGAGAGTCTGACCTGCTCTCGTGCTTCATGTTGTCCCTTGCACCACTGTCATTCTTGGGTCTTTGTGGCCCAGGAGGCAAAGCCCGCTGGCATTGCAGCTAGCACCTCCTTTTGTGTCTCTAACCACCAAAACCAGTCTGGTTTTGGCCATTTTAGTCCATCTTTGGACATCAGGATGAGCCAGTCCCCTCAGGTTTGCAAGCAATCCTTGCAGTTCCCCCGACTCCTCAGGGACAGGAGCTGGGAACAGGGATCGTCACCTCGGATTACAGTGTGTGCAGGGAATGGGTTGGCGGTGTATCATCACGCAGCAATGTTCAGAGGTGCTGCACACTGCCTTACCAACTTGACAGGAGACTGGGTGTACCTGTAAGCAATAGATAAATAACTGGCTGTAGGTATGCCAGTGGTCATGAATGACGTGAATGCATTTTATCAGCATGAATAAACTGGGTTGGGCAATTTCGTAGGTGGCATCTATTGAAAATCTTGCCCTATGGGATTTTGTTATGTTGAATGTGTGCAAGACTGTTTAAGACTGTTCCTAAAAGCTGTAGTTTGATGTTCAAATGCTATATTTGGAAGTTATATATTGCATTTGCACTGATGTTAATGGAAGCTGTATGTGTGGAACTTTCAGAAAAAAATAGTTCTAGTTGATATTGCAGGTATACCAAGAAGTACTGGGGACTTTGTGGGGGAAGGGAGGGGGGAGGGGGGGAGGACAGGAGGAAGGGCAAAATTTCAATTCTGTGCGATATCTCAAAGAACTGAAGAGAAAGAGTATTTAAATTCGTTACTTTTTCCCTGCACAGCAGTGGCTGTCGCACAACTCATTAGATAAACAAGCAAAATGCCAACTAATTAAGGAATGTGCAGAGTGGTCGAAGAAGGATGCCTGGGACTTTTCTCCATTGCTGAGCAACGCACGTAAAAGAAAGGAGCAATTCCACCTGTTAGGGACATGATGAAATTAAACTAATGTGTCCAGGGATTTATATGGGCTTTATTTTATTTTTTTTTAAATGATTGGTAAGGTGCTGGAATTACCTGCTAAAATGATTGGGTCCTATGGCAAGACGCTCTCTTCTGTTCCTTGGATCACTGTGACTGTTCAGTTTGCAGTTTGCCTTGTGTCTGCCTTGGGATCACGGTTCCTCCTTTTTCTGTCCTTTTATTTTGAAAGATTGCAACACAGAGTCCTCTTGTGGGGGTTGGACAAGGGGTTTCTGTTCAACTGATACGAATTTAAAACTGAGTGACTAGAATTACAGCCACAAGAGCCTCAGAAAAGCCTTCCAATAGGAACAATGTGGACCTAAAAATAACTTCATGGCTTTAAAATAACTTAACTGGCCCCATAAAGGGCATATCATGGCTGCTTCTGACATTAGCGCGCCAAAATGAAAAGAAAGAAGCTGAAGAGACGAAAAACTTTCTTCCTTTTAAAAAAAAAAAAAAAGGAAACTGTAGAATACACGTGGTGGGAGAAGATGGGCCCAACCCTGGAAATAAGGAGCCCAAAGGCTTTGATCATACATGCTGCTCTGGCTGCAGCTGAGCTGGGTCCAGAGGTTACTGTGCTGAGTTTGCTTTGCACTCTGTGTCCTGGGGAAGACTGAAATTGGATGAAGAGCAAATGGGTAGGATGGAGGGGGAGTTCAAACCAGTGGGACCAGTGGAGAGAAGGAAGAACACAGAAGAGAGGTTTAAAGAGTATCCGTGTGGAGGGGAGGGAACTGGACCTGGTCAGACGCAGGGTAACTGAAAGAACAGGCAGCTTTTGTGGTTCTGGGTGAAATGGCCTGATTCTGGTGTAGTCTGATTGTGGACAACTTGGCTTTGCACATGTAGCCGTATTTTGATGTAACTCTTTCTAGAATGACATACAGGATGCACGTTTTTTCCCCCAAGTGTCCTTGATTTGCTTATTTCAGAAGTGCTATTTTTATTTTTAGGAGTGCCCTTGTGTTTGTTGGAGTGATGACTAATCCTGTAGGCTTTGGTGCATTTACTAGAAGTTGCCGTGCCTTTTTCATTGGATGCTTTGCAGAAGGGAAATGGTTGAGCTGCAATCTTCTGTATCCCCTTTATTTGAATAACGTGCTAAATCAAGCGGGGCTTTATGAGTAATGTTCACTATTTGATTCAGATGCACTTTGTTTGCGTGAAAGGGCCAGTAGCACAATTATTCTTAGTGACAAATGCAAACATGTAATAACTTTGACTCAGCGCCTCTGTTCCTCCAGGTTATGTCAAGAAATGAATGCAGTGCCATTTTTGACGCTTTGACACTGCTCGTCTCTCTTTGGAACAGTTCGAATTTGTCATCAATAGATGTGCCTGGGACTTTTCATATGTCATCACACACGCACATTCTCCAACATCCAGAGGAAAAGATTACTCAGAGTCACTTGTTTCTCTGTTCCGTAATTGCTGGTGCGCCAGGGAGAGTTTTGATATATAGTGAAAAGAGCATGTGAACAAATTTCAATTCTTTGCAAGCACCTGGCTCTATCTGGCAGCAAAAAATAGCTGTGACTGATGCTGGGTCATCAGTTACTGGATCACAAGGGATACGGAAACTCATTGAACTAATGCGTTTCAGGAGATTTAAGGTGGCCTCTATATCTGAAAACAAGTTGCTGAAAAGCAGACATGCGCATTCCGAACATTTTGAAGGGTACTTCAAAAGCTGCTTAGAAATCCATGAAGCTTGTTTTAATCAGGAATCCATAAAATAGCATGGATGTGAAACAGTTCACAGTACAGCAAGCTGCAAATATAAAAAAAAAAGAAAAAAAGTACTCACCAAAATTTGCACCCTTTGGAATACATCTTGAAATTTTTAGCAAAGCAATTAAGTACTTGTTTCTAGAAATACCAGGAGTGTGGGAGGGGCCAGAAGTCTCGTATTTTCTGTGCAACTTGTCTGTAATCTTTTTTGTCAAGTGCTAAAGTCTCCATTGGACTTCAGTGGGATTTAATTGAAGTTCTAAATTCTGTAACAGAAAAGAAAATAAATTTTAAGATAGTGAGCTTATTCTTGCTGCCCTTGATTGACAGTCACTTTTTCCATAGCTGTACTAATATGTGCATGAATACTTAGGTCCACCTCATTTTAATTTATGTCTCATTGTGGAGACTTCTACTTCTCTTTTCCAGAAGATTATGAGGTTGTTTTCAGTAATTGTTATGTTATTTGATGATGTTAGTTTTTATTTCACTGCTTAAAAAAAAAAGCACAAGTTCTGTGCTTCAACAGTTGCTTCACTGTGTGAAAGAGCAAAAAGCCTGTATATTTATTTGAATTTTAAAAAGCCATATGCAAACTTTTACTTTCAGAACCATGTCATCTGATGTGCTATCTTCCATATTTCTAACTCGTGTGATTCTAATTACTGTTCATCTACCTGTCTGGTGATGTATGTCACTTTGTGGTTAGTGTTTTACGCAACTGGAACTTTTTTCAGTTCCATTTATGCTTTTGTCACATTACTGGGACTGTATTGTAAAACTACCATGAATCAATGGAATGCTGATTTGTATTTGCTAATAGTATATACTTCACTCACTAATGCAATTTGCAGTACAATAAAATGTGCATTATATCATTATAAATGTACATTTATAAATATATTTTAAAAGTCTCCATATTTTTTACTAAAGACATCATGGATGCTAGCAATAGTCGATTACAAAATTTACGTGGTAAGAAAATTCAGAATACTGCCATAGTTTTAGGTATATTTCTGAATATGAGCTTCAGTCTAACACTTCCTCCACTGATGCGTGCAGGGTGGGATGGAATCTTTCAAACGCTCCAGAGTGGGAGAGCAAGATTATTTATCCTGGAGTGTAATTGCATTGTTTTTTAAGAGCTCCATTGAAAGGTAATGCAGTATTTCATAGCACAGTAGTCATAGATAGCAAGTCTAATTCACTTGTTCATAAATTGTCAAAAAACCTAATATTTATCATTCACTTATGGTTGTGTCAGTTGAACACCAAAAAGAGTTTACATTAAGTTTCTTTGTCCTAGCTGTAAATAACACAGTTGTAATTTTTGCATATTTTTCCATTGCTTTTATAGTTATTTTGGTTTTTTTCTGTTCTCAGAACAAAATGGTTGTTTCCAGGCTGTGACTTTGGAAAGCTTGTCTTTTGGTGGCGTCCATTAAGCAGAAGAGATCTTTCTGGCATAGAAAAATGCTGCTTATGGCTGCTGGGTCTCTGCTGTTATTTCCATGCATGTCATCTTCATACAAATTGGAAGGAAGACTTGACATTGACGCCTTTTGTGATGTGTTTAACTATGAGTTTTGAATTGTAATTCTCTTCAGAGAATTTCCTGATTCAAATAAGGTCAACCACCAAAAAAAGAAAAAGATTAATGGATTTTTTTTTCTTGTTACGTATTCCAATTTTTTTGTGTAAATAGCCTACCTAGTTTTGCAGCTGGCCAATACCTAAATGCCTTCACCTCCTACCAATTCTCAAGGCACTTGTTCAAAGGTCAGATATTTCAGGAATGCAATTTTAAAGTTTTGTTTGAATGGGATCAAACAAATGCAAACTGTATTTGTGATACGATTTATTGCTGAGATATTAGGTTTCAAATGGATCTCAGACCAGTTACTAGAAAAGAGTGGCCTATGTTCGGCCACTGGTTCGGTTTTGGAACCAGTTTTCTTTAATTTGAGGAAAAAGGCTGGTCAGAAGTAAAATAGTATGAAAGGTCTGGCTTCAGGATCAAATTGCGGTCTTGTTGAAGTAGAAGAGGAGGCTGAAGGCTGTGAAAATAATAGGAATCCAGTGAAGAATTTGGAAGCATTTTCAAAGATAAGGAAACAAAAGGAGTGAAGATGAGAGTGGGAATATTTTCTATATAAGTGGACATTTATGAAATGTTGTTCTACTGTGGCACGTTATGCGTAAATACAGAAGATGAGTACTAATTTTGAGAGTTGATAGCTAGAAATTGGTAAAAGAATATGATTTCAGTTGCATCTGTTCAGTTGGACAGATGTTCTTATTCCTTCTTACTACCTTACCTAGAAGAGAGTAAAATCATCAGGTCTGTATTCATGCTGTTCTTTTTGAAATATTAAAGGCCCTTCAGCCCCAATTTTTCACCAGTATAATTTTATTTTTCTTACAAGGCTTGGTTTCACTAATCTTTTCTGCAGCTCACCAGCTTGTTCAGAAGTTGACCCTGGCATATAATCAATACCACAGTAGCATTTAATCTTACGTATTTGTCCATAGCTTACTTTGCTTAGTCTTAGAATTCTTCTTGTATAAAGCTTCATGCATTCTATTAACTTATTGGATTACTTCATTGATGAGCTAGATCTGGGATTTTGGGTAACATAAACAAAAAGTAATCTCTTCTGAATTCTGTAGCTCCAGATTAAGGCAGTCCTGTTTACTCTTTTCTTTTATCTTGTTATAGATTGGCATTAGACTACCATAAGGTTCCACATGACAAAAAATCTTGTTTCCTTTCTACAGCAAGTTTGCAAGCTACAACATTAGCACATGGAGCTCTGGCTCTAGTAGAGACAGCTAAAACTGGAATAGGAACTAGATCACAATTTCCACACTTAATAAGGCAGTAAGTCAGCTGTTGCCATGGGACAGAGCTGGCTGAATTGTCGTAACCGTTCCATGGACATAAATCTTAGACTTGCACCAGATGCTTCACGCTGTTCCAGCTGTGCAAAACAGCTGGAAATTCAGCCTAAAGGATTTATTTCCTAGAGAGAAACTGCAGGTAGCATAGAGTTGAGATAACGTGAATTTGATGGGAAGATGCGTCATACACTCCAGCTCCAGCGTCACTGTTGTGGCTTCAGGACACACATCTGATCCTGGGGTTTGTACCGCGACGGTAACAACTGCAGCTCAAGGCACGGGAGACAATCTCACAAATTGATGTAAAGAGGTGAAGCTGGTTCTTTTCCTTTTTATGAATGTGTTTTGTCACAGTAATTTTTGCTTTGCTGCCTTTTCCAGTTTTCATGGATTTTTTCTTTGCCCCGGACCTTAAATTTTGTGGTAATATTTTGCGTGGTAGTATAATCAGTTTGGACTCTGGGCTTCTTTTTAACTAGCTTTGAGAAATCAGAGTAATGTCAAATTCAGGTGCATCTGTTCATTCTGTATCAAATCTGGACAGATTAATCCAAAAAATAGCAGTTATATGGTGGATCCCCATCTAGTTGATGAATGAGTTCTCAAATGCAGATGGACCTTTCCAGGGTAATCTTTCTGAAGAAGGAACAAATATGGTTAAATCACATTGGAAAATGCTTGCAAGGAGTCAGTCCCCTGTGAGTAGAATTGTTACTAAATTAAGGCCGTGGATCTACATGGTAATATTATTTCAAGCAATAAGGAAATTACATTAAAAACTCGTAAGCAGTGAAACATGACAGCTCTCACTAATTTCTCATGTGGTGCTTTACTGTTTGTTAAATAACAAAAATTTTACTAGGTCATTTCTAGTATGAAGCTTGTTCTGAGCTTAAGGGTCAAGAAACATATGTGCTGCAGGATGCCTTCTGTGGAGGGTCTAAGCTGAATAAAACAGAAATAACACCATCACTGAGGCTTTGTTTACACCCAAGAGTTTAACTATGTCCGTGTAGCTAAAGTAACATAACTGAACGAGCAAGGATGATGGTTGGCTGGTTAGAATGTGTTTATGGGAATGGAAATAAATTACAGTGCTATAAGCTGTATTTATAGCAATGTAACTGCAATAGGGTCGCACAAAGGAACTGTATTGCCAGAAGGAAAAATCACATCCCTCACTGGAATAATCATGTTGTACTTCTATGTGGGGGCCAGGCCTAAATTAATTCCAGTTGCATTTCTGAGTACTTAAACGAGAAAGCTGCTTCAGTAAAGGCTTTCTTTGGCTCTGAGAGGATTTAACACCGCGAGGCGTTGAACATCTGCATCTTCACTGGAGTCTGTGCTGCGTAAGGTGCTATAAGCCATCGCAGTCCTGTGTTTCTGTCTCGGCTCTAAATCTCATTGAAGTCAGTGGTAAAATGCTTGGGTGGCTGCAGGACAGGAGCCTCTTAAGAGACCTTTGTTAGCCTGGTTTATCTTGGTTTCTGACAAATCAGGTGCGCAATCAGTAGGAAGCAGTTTATCCTGAGTGCAGAAAAATGAGCCAAAGTGTGATCCAATGTGACAATCACAGGGGCAAGCTGGGACACAAAACCAAATTTTATTCTGTTCAGGAGCTTCATTTCCACTTTTTTCTTCCGTAGCCTGCACATAACTAACATAAGATTACAAGCCTGAGCAAAACACCACCACCTCTCTCTGGAGGCTCAAACAAGCCATTTACTCTCCCCGAATATGAGTTTAAATACATCTGAGAGGAATGGGCTATCTAAAAGCCTGTTCCCACAAGAGCTTTCTCTGGCATACTTCACTAATACTTGTTAGATACACTGATCTGGGGACACTGAAGAGAGATCCCAACATGTGCTGAAAATGTGAGTTTAGATGGAAGGAAGACATTTAGAAATTCCTTTTTTTCTTTTTTTTTGGGGGTGGGGGGAGGCGCAGGCTAGAACTAATAATGTCTAGAGTTTTAGATTAAACACACACAGCATAATAGACTAATAATTCTGCTGAGTCGAGGACTAAACTAAGTTTTTTCAGTTCCTAATCTGAGTCAGCAGTGTTACTAATAGAAACTACTGGTTTATTTTAATTGGAAGTAAATATCCCATTTTCAGGCATTTTGTTCATTAATCTTTGGTTCACATCTCCATTAAACGCTTTCCTCTGAAGTGACAGCTCAGGTTTATCAGATTACATTATTATTTCCAACATACTACCATTATGGTTGGACTCGATGATCTCAAAGGTCCTTTCCAACCATGAAGATTCTATGATTCTATGATTTAATTTTGGTTTGGCAGATAGATTTTCTATTAATGCTTTTCAGATGAAGGTGACATAGATTTTCGTGGAAAATTTTTTTCTGTAAGAGGACTTGTCATTACTGGGATCACAGAATAATTTTTCTTCATGTGATTTTTACCTTTCCTTTCGCTCTCTGATACTAATGTTCATCTTAGTAGTGTGACCACTCCTGGATTCAGTGGGCTCTGGGTCAGACCCTGAATTTGCTTACAGTCGTTACAGGATCTGATTTGAGACTATTTCTAATCTGCATCTTCATGAACCTTTTCATTTTAGTTCCATCTCACAAGACCCACAGCATATTTTTTTCACACTAGTTTCCATTTAACGTCGCCACAGCTGCTGCTGCCACAGGTACCACATGATGAAGAAGAAGGAAGAGAAACACACTTTCATAGAGTTTCTGCACATAGGCACATAGAGTAATTATGTGGGGGGGTGACCTGTACAGACTACCTGGTCCATCTCTCACTGAAAGCAGAAGTTAACTTCAAAGTCAGGTCCAGCTTCAACATTAGATAAGGTTGCTGAGAGCCTTGCACGGTTGAGTTTTGAATATCTGCACTGATGGAAATTCTGTAACTTCTGAAGCCCCTGTTCTTGGTCTCAATACGAAGAACTTTTCTTATATTCATGTGTGGAATTTCCTTGCTTTGCTGCAGTTTTTAAATGGGGTTGAGATTTTTTAAAATCTGAGTATGGAGTAAGTTCTAGAAAGATTTTTCTTTTCTTGGAATGAAAGTCCACATTTGAAGATAATCCTGTATAACAATAGTCAAACAAGCCCTACACAGCAGTTCTGGAGGCAGCAGAGAGATGTGCAAGCAGCCAGTCTAAAAGAGTAAGACCAAAATACCTCTTTCGGTAGCAGAAGGAAGAAGTCATGGTTAGAAACACAGTGTCTAGAAGATGGGTTTTGATAGGAACAGGTCCTTAGTTAACTTCTTGTGGGTTTTTTTGGTGCGGGGTGGTTTTGTTCTTTTTTTTCACCACAGGGCAAAACTACATATCTAGACATAACTGCACTGAGATAAAGCATTTCCTTATTTTGGAATATTTCGCCATTTAATATAGTGATATTTTATGCAGTGACAGATTAAGTAGATTTAAATACCCCAGTCTTTAGGGAAAATGCTCCAAGATGAGGGAATACAGATGTTGCCTATTTGAAATGTCTGAAAAATAATTAAAAGAGAACAATCACAAAATGTTGAATTCACCACAGTGATGGGATTTAATTCTGGCTTGACGGAGGCTATCAAGAGTTGTGTGGCTAAATCTGTTGTCAGCTGTAATAAACACTCTTTCTACTTCAATTTATATGAACATTTGCAGCTGTTGAAGAAACAGGCATCTTTGCCACTTAGTCAAACAATACATAAAATGGATTATGCTAGAATAGATGATGTGCAAAAACAGGTGACAGAGCTGTGCGGTAACAGATCGACTTGTGGAGGAAAGTGTGAGGGATCTGCTTTCTTGCATTGATTGCCCCCTCCAGTCACTGGATTGTGAAGGTGGAGCTCATTTAATGAAAGCCCTTGAGAGAGAAAAAGAAAAAAAATTATACATGATTTTATTTTGTAAGTCTACATGGAGGTTGTATTCATGTAATTTAGGAAGATCCACTGTTTTCGGCGATGAACAATACATACCAAAGTTTACGCAGAGGACTGTGCCATCCTGCCTTCGTCTGTCTGCATAACTCACTACAACAAAGGCAGGATGGCACAGCCCTCTTCATAAATTTCGGTATGTATTGTACATCGCTGAAAATGGATTCAGTGGGTCTTTCTGTCTGCTTAACTCGCTACAACAAAGGTAGGATGGTACAGCCCTCTTCAGAAATTTTGGTATGTATTGTGCATCACTGATAATTCATTGAGTGGATCTTTCTGTCTGCTTAACTCACTACAGACATGAACACACGCCATGTATTATTTAAATGTGTAAGTTGACACATACAATTTATAGGATTTAGAAGTGGAAAGAACATGAATTATACAACAGAAAGCTTTCAGCATGCTGCACAGTTGAATGTTTTTAATGCAAAATGAAGACACACATTAACCTTAACAAAAATTGAAGGGACCCGGTGGGTAGTTAGATAACTGAGCCCATCGTGTCCGTTTGTCCTGCCCTCAGCAGTGAATTTAGCGAAGATCTCGCTGGGTGGTAGGGAAAGCAGGTGTGGGCTGAGCTGGGGGACCAGGACGGTGTGTTTGCATGACTCTTTTCTGATTAAACGGATTCAGGTAGTCCATGTAGCGAAGCTCCCCTTTAGTGTGAAGAGGCTTGGTGAAGAGGTACAGGTATCAAATAGAATTGCCGCAACTGTTATAAATATGGGGGTTTGAAGAGAGGAAGGAGCCCCAGCCATCCAGAGCCTTTGCTGAGATCAGCAGGAACATACAGAAGAGCCCCAGCCAGTGAGAAAGGCTCCCTACCGAGTCTTGAATCAAAAACCAGAAACCAGATGCAGGGAAAACGGGGCTTTTCTGTTTTTATATTGTTCAAAGAGCAACTTTTTTTTTTAAGGATAAGTACAGATATTGTGAAATTTTACTCTGAAGTGAATATAATGCAGTCTTGATATTCTTTTTAAGAAGGTTGGAATCGGGATGTGCCAGTTTAGCAGAGTAAGCTTTCCAAATGGGCATTATGCTTTTTTTTTTTTTTTAGCTGAGCACTTCAAAAGCCATCAAAATAACTGTTACCTTCTGTCCTGGAAACTGTCAGGAACCTATAAATAAACATAAAATAATACAGGAGCAGGAAAAAAATGTTATGCCAGCAGTTAATGTTATTGTTACTAATTCTGTTGTTTCTTTTCTTTTTTCTTTTTACAGTGTATCCTATTCAGTGCATGTCTCTGAGGATTACCCAGGTACAGTGCAATGTTCTTGTCCATGACACATATCTGCAAGTTACCACAATTTGCTGTATTCAGATGAGAATATCTGAAAGGGCGTTGATGTCTTCCAGGTGCATCTTTGTGCTAATCATTTTCCATTAGTTAGATTATTTTCAGTCATTTCTCCCTTTCAGGCAGCATTTATCAGCTGGGTCAGGGTGCGAAAACCTGGTTCACAAGTTTACGGAGAAGGGAGCTTGTGATGCTTTTCGTGTCTGGGGCCAGCGGTGGTCGGAGTGTGAAAGCACCCGATTCCTCTTTGGCATGGTAGAGAAAGCTTGATCTTTCAAGAGCCTGAGCAGCCTGGCACGGGGCCAGCAAAGCACTTCTGTTCTAGACCTTAATGAGGCTCCTCACGTGCTTCAAGCTCAGCTTGTGGACTGTTCATTGATGCTTCTCGGGGTAGGTTGGATCCAAGGGTTTGTGCATGGCTATATCTTTGGGAACGCCAGCTTGCCAAGCTGTTCCCAGCTGCTCAGTCCTGCCTCATCGTTCATACTCTGAGCTGGGCTGGCAAACGCATTTGTGCGGCCAGTCTGGACGAGGGGAATAATTCACATGAAGGTCAACCAGGCAAGAGCAAAAGCAAGTTTTCAGCTAGTTTATTTCCTCAGTTTCCTTCACAAAGAGACTGTGCAGATACCTCAGGTCTTGCAGGAGTTAGCAGAAACAGGAGAGAGAGATGGGGATGAGGGCAGACAGGCACTGTGCCAGTAAAGGTACATGGTAGTACTGTTGGATTGCAGCACATTGTGTATTTTGGACCTGGGAGTATTTAATAGCGTAACTACCATAAATGATATGAAACCCTCTGGCCTTTTTTGATCTTTATCCATAACATCTCTGTAATATTTCTAAAAGAAATATTTCTTGTTTCTTTTAGAATCTCTAAAGAAGCGAGGCTTTGATCTTCTTCACTGATAAGCAGTAGACTATGTCTGTTCAAAGCACCAGGGTGTTTGAAGCAGATATAGAGGGAAATCGGCATCAGCAGTAATGCTAAATGCAATGGATTATATGAAAGAATGCTACAACTTTTATGAGAGATATTTTTTTTACCAGTAAAAACTGAAGGGAAAATTGCTACTAATAATAATCTATTCAACATGTAGTAAGGGGAAAAACGGACATTTATAGAATACATGGTCATACTAGTGACAAGTTAATTTACTGATTACAACATTGACCTGACAATGAATGGAGGACAGATAGTTGAAAAAAATCTGCATCATATGTTATTAACAGTTTGCTTCATTAAACGTCAGTAATGGATTTATTCATTTCAGGGATTAAGCTATTATGAAGGCACAAAACTTGCTTTCTGGGAACCCCTACCTGGAGTCAGGGGTGCAAGCTGGAGCGCTGAACCACAGCACATGAGATCTCATCTCCTGGCCAAATCCTGGCTGACAGACCTCAGACTTCCCTTACAGATGCTATTTGCAGCATGCCATGATGGCCTATACGCCTGAGTGACTTTGGTGGCTCTAAAACCTCATGAATATTCTCTGCCATCACCCCCTATATTTTAAAGCCAGACAGAATTTGAGCATTTTATGCTGTAGCTAACTTGGTGAGGGCGGTGTAAACCAGCTGCACATGTTTACTGATTGAGGCTTTGGAAGAGCTGATTTCATTCATATCTTGAGCTTTTGCAGGATCTGTGTTTGCATTGTGATGAAGAGGTGTTTAGTGTGTTAGGAATGAGAATGACTCTGCCATTTTACAGCTTTGATCCTAAAAATACTCGTTTTGACTTTGTGAGCCAGATTCTTTGTCCCACATCTCTAACTTAACATGACTGCTGGCTGTGCCTCTGTTCTCTGGCATGTATTTTCAGGGATGTTTCAGGACATGTCAGGGTACAATAGTGTAAAGTCTAGGAAGATCTGTGCTGATCTCCTCCTCCTCAACTGGAAGATGATCTTCAAGTATTGGTGCTATTTGATACAGTTCAGAGCAGCGTGTGCTCATCAAATTAAACTTCCCATAGGATAAATCTTTACAGACCAAGGTTTAAGTCCATTAGTGCTTAGCTATACCAAAGTTGTGTCCTCTGGAGATAGTGTGTAATACACAGTGGATCAAATTTGGAAATCAGAGAGGAGGCTGTCAGAGTCAATCATCAGATAAACTGCTAATACATGCAATAAATATATAAAAATAGAAGAGATTAAGTTACTATACAAATGATGTTCATTCGGCTAAAAGTGATACCGCCACGAGTAAATTTTAGGTACTACAAGAAGAGCTTTGGGTTCTGCGTATCCTCTAGCTCCCTGCATTGCTGTTATGTATGCAGCATTGCCGCTTTGGCACTGATAACAGTGTGTAGCTATTGCTGAATTGCTTCATAAAGCATCAAAAGATTACAAACAGCTGAGCATTAAATCATACCTATGGGAACCATAATATGACATGACAACTTTCGATAATGGAAGGTGTTTGAAAGTTTCATAATTATGAGCGAAAGCTAAAAATATGCTCACAAAGGCACACTGAAGAACTTAATAGGAATAGTGTTGAGACAGTAATGTCTCAAAGTTGTATATACATTGCTGAAATTGTGAAAATATCACTGAAAATTTTAGAGGCAGGTAATAACGGTTCCAGCAAAATACGTCTGTAACTATTTTCTCATAACATTGACACAACTGGGAAAAAATAATGCTCCTAAGGAGCAGTTATAGAATGTAACATCAATGAGTAGACTGAAGTCCCATTAATATGAGTGGATCATGACTCCTGTGAGAACCATTACAGCAGCAAGCATTTTGCTAATGAATATATGTTCGGAATGATACCTGTTGGCTGCCACAATGCTGTAGTCTTTTATCCCAGTGATTTGTGGGTTACACATGTGTTAACAGGAACATCCTTTTCTTAGACCTCATTAGACTGCAGCAGAGATGGAGACAACCAGTTTGGCAGCAAGTGGTTTGCTGCACCCCTCCACTAGGTCCAGGCACTGGGTCCTCTGCTTAAGAGGAGAGGTGTAGTGTGTTAGAAACTGCATGTTGAAGAAAGCAAACCAAAGCCAGTATCTTAATTTCAAGTTTAATTAGACTGATGGAAAGAAAGAAAAAAAAACCTTATGGCTGCCAAATAGAAAAGGAAAACAAAAACTTGGCAGTGAAAATCATATTATCCAGCTGCCAAGGAAGAATGACAATGGGCATAAAAGTATAATTAAAATCTATAAAATCTGTAATTGAGCAGTCCTTTTTTTCCATATATGTATATCTTGGTAATTGTCTATTCTGTACAGCACATATTATTGTTTTTCTCGCTTTTTCATACAGCAATAAGTTCCAGCACATGGATTTCCTTTCTCCCATCCATATATATGGTGTTAGGTATATTTAGAGCCAAACGGTGGCCTCTGTGAACTCTATAGCAGTAAGGTGCACTCCCAAACCTGGGAGAGGAATGGGCCAGTGTTGTATATGCCCAGAGCCATCCAGCATGATGAGGGTGACACTGAAATGATGACAGCGAGGTGGAGCACGCAAATAGAGGCAAGGACGGGGTTCATGGAGGGGGCGAGGTGCTGGAGGCATCATTCACAGCTCATCCTGCCCATGGGCAAAAGCGGGAGAAGGAACGAATGCTTGCAGGTGGCTGGAGGAGCTCCATTTTATCCTCACGAAGCTGTGGCTCTAAAAACGTATCGCTGTGCCCAGCACATAGCTGAGCAGACACAGACTGATGCGGTGGAGCAGGCTGCGGTGCCCGCTGGAGCGCAGCGCTCAGGGCAGAGTGCTGTCAGCCTCCCGCAGCAGTTGCCTGTGTGTATGAGTGCCGATCGCCAGGATTGCCTGGCGGGACAGTGCTGGAGTGGAAGTAGGCGAAGGTGTGGGATGGCGTCAGACTGGGTAGATGTGTGCGAATGTGGCAGAAGGGCTGTTTCCCACGCTGGGAAAGCCCCAGGCGCCCGTCCCTGTGCGGCGGCACAGCTGCGCGGCTGCACCTCAGCGAGGAAGGGGCGGCGGCGCCCGGCATCCCTCCTGATAGTGAAGAACCTCTGTCATACAAAGGGTAACATTACTGAGTTTACTGCTCGATTAATGTTAATACCATTAACAGTTCACTGGAACTTTCACTGTGGTGAAAGGCTTTGAGATTGCAGCAATATGCTTAAAATCACACCTGAGTTCCCACACTTTGCTGATGTGGGACCGGAGTGTTCAGAATTACGATATATGAAGTCCTTGTTTCGGTTACCTTATTTGTCTCTTTATCTGTGGTTATCTTGTCAGCCTTTCTGCTCTACAGCATAAGTTTCAATCCAGCCCAGTCAGTAGAAAACAAAATATTCTTACTTTCATAGGCCGTTCAGCAATTTATGCAAAATTAACTTCTGCAGATACAGTACATAAAAACTTGCTGCTCCTTGTTTGTTGTTACTAAGCATTTAGTTGGGAAGCAAGAAAAGAAACCAAACCAAAAAAGCACCGCACACCCCTCTCAGCCTAATCCCTACATTTTGTAAGGTAATTTATGATAGACTTTCTATATTCATATTCATACCTAACGTTTTTGTTAAGTGGGAGGCATTTTTTTTTTATTAATGAATCAGGCACAAGAAAGGTTATCCACTGATTAGAAGATACTTCAAACAACCTTTATGTGACTAGGCAAAATGAGGCACAGGTATTTTGCATAACGGGCTATTAACACCCAGCTCCAAATGCAGCCTTCACTGTGCACAGCAGATCCAGATTGAGTTTTGGTGTCGGGCAAAGCGAAAAGCATAGAACAAGTCTTCACTTGGGAAAAGGTTGGCTCAAACCCCCGTAAGCCTTGTGGGACAGTTCAGAGTAGTGCTTGGTGTGGTTCGCAAAAGCCATGACATCAGACCCCACAGGTTTCCTTGTATAAAATTTTCCAAATCTTCCATCCTTTTGGTATTTTTTTTTTTCATTAGCAATCTCAAGAGAAGAAAAACTACACCAGCAAGATGATAGTGCTCCGGGGAGTGGTTCCTTGTGGTACCAGGGTGGGACGGGCAATGTGGGAAGGGTCTGGCAGAGCACAACTGGACTTGACCATCCCGGGTGTTTTTCTTCCATAGATAACACCTACGTTTCCAGTTCTGATAACGATGAAGATGTGTTAGTTACAACAGAGCCAATTCCAGTAATTTTCCACCAAATCGCTACAGGTAATCCTGTGTTCCAAGCGTTTTATCAAGTTCATGTTTTGTGAGGAAAGACAAGATGTTGCCTGCACTTGAGAGGAGATATATTAATGTGTGCAGCTATGCAGTTTGCTGTTTTCTCACAGTCTTGCTGTAGTAAATTGTGCTACATTTTAGAGTAGAAGAAATTGAAATATTTCTTCTGGGGATCACCACGATTGTGTAGGCAGAATGTATTTTATTCTTTTAATGTCTTGCAGCTTGTGCTAAAGCAATTCTCCTTGAATACAGTTAGAGGTGCTTAATACTTCCCAATTATAAGTTTTCATGCTCACTTTCTTAAAACTTCACTAAATCTTCACCACTGGGGATGAAACAGTCTATAACTAGCATTGCCTCTGGTGAATTATTTCAGGAAATTTCAAACAAAATGGTTCAGCTGTTTCACTAAATTAGACTAGAAAAAAAAATGTATTTTTTCCCGGTGATTTTGGGAACATCTCATTTGAAATTATTTCCATACTTTCAAAAAGTATTTGATACGTGAAAGGGCATGCTTTTCAGACATATAGGCACATTTATACAATATATAATCAAGATTTGTGCATAATCCATAGAGACTTTTTAGATTTTAGCAGCCAAATTCCTTGATGATTTCAGGCTGCAGGAGAAGCTGCATAGAGCAGTCTTAAATCTGGCAGTTCTTCAGATAGGAACACTTGACTTTGCAGTCTTTTTATTATTATTGCAATGCTTTAGGGCTTTTTTTTTGCGTAACATGGAATTACTTTGAATTCCACTGGAAAACCAATACGATCTTCAGTCTCTGATCTCATTTATACTGATGTAAATCAAGAATAATTTTACTGAAGTTGGTGCAGTGTCACACAAACAAAAACTGGCCATTATAGTCAGAAGTTTAAGATAAATTTTACTTGCAAATGTTTCTGTAATTTAAAAAGAAATAAAGCCTGACATTTGAAATATAATAAAAACCTATGTTTTATATAGAAGATGATCTGATTTAATTTTGGTGAGGGGTTTTGATTTTTCATTCTTTTATAAAGTATACAAAATTAATGAATGACACTAAATTGTAAATCACAGATAGGGAAAAACAAATCTAGATGGACCAGCAGAGTTTAATTTCACAGTTAAAAATATGAGTCTTATGAGACGTAAGGGCTTCTTAATTTTAGACTGTTGTATTGTAAACTCTTTGATGCTTTTCGTATCTGTAACTTTTTGCTCCTTATTTGTTCTACTATTGCAACTAAGTATTTCAAGTCTGCGTATGCAAAATTATTTCACATTTTTCACAGATGTTCCGTATTTTCCCTTTTCTTTTAAGAATTAAGAAAAACCAGTGATGTTAACTATTGCTTATCCATAAAATCAAAATTACAGAGGGAGAATGGAGAGGTATGTATTCCTTGTATCCATATTTTAAGAGAAGTTATTTCAAGAAACAACAGAAAATAATAAAATATGAGTGTTTACCATACATTTCCTATCAAATGTGTGCTTTCGCGAACTGTACACTTTTACGTGTTTTAGAAGATGAGCATAGTTCTCTGGGTTTCATATGTGGATTAACCAGTGAATCACCTAGTTGAGATAGCGGTGTTCCCATCCTGGGAAATACGGTTTTGATGTTTATTTCATTTTTTGTTCAACAGTGTTATAGACGCTGTCTACCCTAAACACACAGCTCTTGGAGAAGCTGATCGTGGTGACGTTACCTTTTAACCTACCCTTGCACGTAGGACCGCCTCCCATTCATTATCTCACTGCTGCTTCCTGTGGCCCACGGCAGCCCCACTGGAGGCTCTAGACCTCTGCATGACTCTATTTGACATTAAGTAGTGTCTGGAGTATTAAGGCCTTCCATCACGGTTGCATTTGTGCTGTACCTCTGGCATGGGTCGCTGACCAGTCTCACAGAGACATTAACTCAAGAAAGAAGTGACACTAACATGAAGTCTACAGGGCTTGACAGTGTTGTGGGCTCAAAGAAAGTATCCGATGGGCTCCAACCCCAAGCAAAACATTGAGTGCTGTATCAAGAATTCAGGTGCTTGACTTTAAAAACTTCATTTGGTAAGGGTGGTGGCTGAGTTTCTTGATGAAGGCTTTTGTAGGCTGCTGTATAGGCTCAAATCTGTATTTGATCCTGGAAAGGTGAAATAAGCACACCCACATATGCTAATGTGTATGGTTGGATTTTTTAATGGATGGAACCTGATCTGATGGAAAAAGCTACACTGGAAATTCTTTGCTTCTACTGCCTCATCATTGAATTCAGTGCTTGGTAAACATTAGAAAAATTCAAGCGTGGGAAGAATTTACCCATTTGATTAAAAGCCTGAGATATAGTTAACTTCTATGGGACAGAATTTGAGCTTTTATTTTGTTTTTAGTTGAAATGAGGTACTTAAATATGAAAGTAGTGGATTAAAAAAAACAACTTTAAAAAAAGGTTTCTAACACTGACCATTTCTGTTGTCTAGGCAGTTAGAGGTTTGCTTAGGATGGGATGGGTTTGTGACCATTCTACTATGAGAGTTTCATTTCTCTTTGGCTTGTGTTGAATTTTTGTTCAGTTGAGTTCTGTTTTGAGACAGACTTCCCCTTGAGCTAAGGTTATTACAAAACAAAGAGGACTAAAGTCACTTTGTTTCTTTTCAGTGAAGTAGAAGCAGAAATTATTTTTATGCCTTGTTGTAGAAAATTGCCGTGAAATTGGCTGAAATAGAATTTTTGTTCTATATATACATACAGTGAATGGAGCAGGAATTTAGAGGCAAAGGTAGGGAAATTGAATTAGAATGTCTGACCATAGAAATGGGCGATAAGGGTATATTTGACATCCGTGAATATATGGGATTTAGGGGTAACTTCTATTCTTTGACTTGTACATCTGATTTCTATTCCATCATGGCAGTTCCATGCAGGACATAAATACAAAATAAGCAGCAAGTACATCATGTTCAGGTTGAAGTGAAGAATTGTGATTTTAACAGGTGTTCCTCAGGGGATCCTTGTCAGCATAGGGACTAGAAATAACACAGGATTGTGGG
The DNA here is from genome assembly GCA_013396915.1 of Stercorarius parasiticus. Classification (NCBI taxonomy): domain Eukaryota; kingdom Metazoa; phylum Chordata; class Aves; order Charadriiformes; family Stercorariidae; genus Stercorarius; species Stercorarius parasiticus. The sequence continues at coordinate 145,077 of VWZL01003279.1, forward strand.
AAAAGAGAATTAATATCTTCAAGCAATTTACATAATTATAAGTAAAGGTTCCATTGGTGGGAAGCAGAATGTAACACTTCAGCTCATGCTGAGTTGCAGTCTGTACCAGGATCAGTTCTATTTACTTGAGTGCAATTATTCACGGAGCAGCCTATTTAGAGCAGGTTTTACTTGGGTAAGCATATTACTTTCTAATCCGTACTTTTCAAAGTCTCAGAGCAGAGCTAGTCAGAAAATTAAGTTTGAACTTTCCTGGCAACAGGCTGGTACTTCCGTTAAAAATAATAATTAAGCAGCAACATGTCAGTTTTAAACAGAAAGGAAGTTAAGAGATCCCATGCTCGGACTTTAGTTATTTCCTTAATCTATTAGAATTGATTTACCAGAATAAAGTAAACTGCAATTTTATTGGGTCACTGAAACACCAAATTAATTAAATTCAGAACCTGTCTTGGTGGGTAAATTATGCTTTGCTTAGCAAAAGCTCAGTGAAGTATCCCCACATAGTCTACTGAGTTCCCCAGCTCCTTAAAATACGACACTGTGCCTGTAGCCAGACAAAGTATTAATTCTCCAACGTATATTCACGTTGTTTTTATGTGCCCAGTTAGTAGGTGCTTGTTTTTTCTGATATTTCACTATTTTTAAAACAGGCCCTTCGTAATCTTCTGGAAAAATGATACTAAAAGATCGCTTGATAAAGGGTGCTACGAGCTTATTTGTAAAAACATTATTCTTGTGGTTATAGTTGGAACTATAAATGTAAAATAAGCATATTGCTTGTGTCATTGTTAACTTTCCTTTTCCATTAAGGAGTCATGGCACAACAGCACAGTTGAAGAAGACTCTGAAGGAGATAATGACTCGGAGGAATTTTATTATGGAGGACAGGTAATGGAGGAAATTTTTGCACAAGTTTCAGGAAATTAAATTTGAAGGCTTCTGTTGTTCATTCCCTTATAAATTTATGATAATAATTTCTTATGTTTATTCGTGGACTAGAATGCCATGTGTATGTATACACTGTATTTTATAGCAGAAGCATTGAGTGTGTTATGCTGTATAATTACATCTAATTTAAAATAAGATTAGTTTGTTTATATTTGCAAAGCTGTAAGGATAGGAAAAGCAAGTACTCTACAGAACATTTGAAAATAGAAGGCAGTTGCTTACTTCCAGGAAATAGATACTCACTTTTTAAAGCTTATCCCATTATTGATACAAATGGGAAGTCAGGCTGGATCCAAATCTGTTTCCTTCTGGAGGACTGCCATTTTGTAAAGTCAAGAGCACTGCAATTTAATGGTAAAAATGGTTATTACAAAACAATTTTGATGCAGGCAATAGTCCATTCTTTTTCTGAGCTCTACAGTTAAATTCACCTTGAAAAATGCTGCATATTTTTAGATGAATGTACTGCTCTGTGTCTTTCCTTCTTGTTCCCTCAGCAGAACTAGTTATTATTGCATTCTCTTATGTATGGGGAAATAAAATCTCTTCATCTCTTTTCCTTTTGCAATGTCAATAGAGTGCTTCATGCTCTATTCTCTTTATTCCGATTTTTCTTATCTTTTTAGTCTCACTATTGCCCTAAAGGAACCTTTCCTCACTTATATTATTAGACCAGTTTATTTTGATGAACATTTTAATGAATAGTGGTTGCTGTTTATGAAAGTTGCCACACAGCTGAAGCCCCTATGCCCTGGGTGCGCATTGGGTCGGCGCGGAGAGTGTGGGATGCTGATGAGCGGTACATCAACGAGCCTCTTCTTTTGCAGAGCCAACAGCGAGGCGGGGTTTGAACACGGAATATGCGTTGAGGTGTTTCACTCTAAAAAAATCCAAACAGAGCACGCCCATAAAGGGCTATTAAAAGTGATAATGAAACTGGAACTGAAAGAGTGTATTTTCAGTGTCAGAAACAACTGACATGAGGGACTGATTCATGTTCACTTTAGAAATGACTGCAGGAGAATGGCTTGAGAGCAGCCCTGAGGAGAAGGACTTGGGGGTGCTCGTGGACGAGAAGCTCAACATGAGCCAGCAATGTGCTCTTGCAGCCCAGAAAGCCAACCACATCCTGGGCTGCATCAAAAGAAGCGTGGCCAGCAGGGCGAGGGAGGTGATTCTGCCCCTCTACTCTGCTCTCATGAGACCCCACCTGGAGTGCTGTGTCCATCTCTGGAACCTTCAGCACAAGAAGGACATGCACCTGTTGGAATGGGTCCAGAGGAGGGCCATGAAGATGATCCGAGGGCTGGAACACCTATGCTATGAGGACAGGCTGAGAGAGTTGAGGTTGTTCAGCCTGGAGAAGAGAAGGATCCGAGGAGACCTTACAGTGACCTTCCAGTATCTAAAGGAGGCCTACAGGAAAGATGGGGAGGGAGTCTTGATCAGAGAGTGTAGTGACAGGGTGAGGGTTAATGGTTTTAAACTGAAAGAGGGGAGATTCAGATAAGGTACTAGGAAGACATTCTTTCCTGTGAGGGTGGTGAGGCAGTGGAACAGGTTGCCCAGAGAAGCTGTGGATGCCCCATCCCTGGAAGTGTTCAAGGCCGGGCTGGATGGGGCTTTGAGCAGCCTGGTCTAGTGGGAGGTGTTGGAGCGAGGCAGGGGGGTTGGAACCAGATGATCTTTAAGGTCCCTTCCAACCCGAACCATTCTGTGATTCTATGAATTGCCTCTTACAGCTCCACAGAGCGCCAGAGAGGACGTGTACACATACTTCAATGCAGAGTGATGTCTTATTTTAATCTGCCTGAGAGGAAAAGTCTTCTGATTTTGCCCTGTGGTGACGAATTGTGTGTACTGGCTCCATTTTTCAGCTCTGCAGAAAGGGCAGTAACCTCAAGGTGAAGGAAAAGGCAGCAAACAGCTGGGGAGTGCTTATTTCTTGAACAAGTACTAGTACGTTTGGTAAAAGGTGCCTGCCAGTGCACAAATGAATGAATGAATGTTAATGCTGCCTATGAGATATGAACATAGAGAGCATTACATCATTTTGCAAGTGTAAAAGAGCTGTGTAATTGGCAGTACTGGTAAGAATGTGGTTGACTCTCATTTGAAGTGGAAACCACATTGCATTGTCATTTTTTTAAGGTAACACATTTAATTAAAGGAATGATAACTGGCAAAAAAGAAAATACAACTAGATCAGCAATATAAATAAAATATCGTATCTTTGTGGAGGTCTTGAGTAGAGAATATTCAAAAAGCAAAATAAAAAGAAAAAAAAGCAAAACAAAAAAAAGCCAAAACAGGACATCACAGAAAGTATATTTAATAAAAGCAAAAAAAGGAAATTTTGAATTTAAAATTTCATGGTAAAAAAGACAAAATTCTAAAGAAGACCTGGAGAATTGAAGAAAATATTGAGGACTCAGAAAGTAAATAGGAAATTAGGTAAGGAGGAAAGTCCCTCTAGCGACAAAAAGAACAGTCCTTTTTCAAAGAAAGTGATTGTAAGAGTTACTAAGTGAGCACTAGATGGATTGTCAGGACAAAATAGTTGGCTGTATATGTGGGGAACAAGCAAGGCAGGCTACTTCATTTGAGACAAGTGTGTGCTGTGCCCACAGAGAAAGGGGATAAAAATACTAACTTTAGCAACTAGAGGGAATAGATGCCAGTGCAATTGTGTGTAATACAGTTGGGGAAGATGGAGGTCAGGGATAATTCTTAACATTTGTAAGTGGCTACAGCTGGAAAGACAAGAGAGCAGCTGATGATGAAACAAGGACCATGGAAGATGCGAAATGGCATTTGATGGGCAGTGAAAACAAGATACGACCTTTTGGTCATAAAGTAAATGTTTGTATCTGCTTCCTAGGCACCTGCTTGTAATCCTCCCTAAGGATTTAATGGATAAATACTTTAAAGTAGCTAAGTGATTCAATAGCCTAAGTCCTATTGATTTTCAATGGGATTTAGGTTTGTAAATCACTTAATCTCCTTTAAAAATGCAACCTTTTGTCATTATGTGGGACAAAATAATCTGAATCAAGTCTCAGATTAAAAACTGAGACTTTCTAAACACAGACCTTTCAGGTACAGCAAAGTTATCAGATTTTTTAGCTTTTATATTCACTTTCTTTGAGACTCTTTGTTAATTCTTGCTTTGAATCTCTGTCTTCTACACTTGCAAACGAGAACAGCAGATTGAAACAGTAATACTACTGCTTTTGGCACTCTCCCCCCCTCTCTCTTGTGCTTCAGTTACAGGACATACTGGCAAATGCAGATACACAAAACGCTGGCAGTCTCCTCTGCATACATCACTGTGTCTGTGGCACTAATTCAGGGCTGGAAAATGCCATACTGTGGTCTTACAATTTGCCAGAACACTGCTTTGTTTCCTTTTCGAGTTCATAACCTCTTACCATCAGAAAACAGATTGGAGAAGGCATTGTCTTGAGCAGTTTAGTGTTCTGTGTAGTGTTCCTTTTGGACTTTAGTATTATTGGTACATAAAACTGATTAAAAAATGCAGTTTAGGACCAACAGAGGTGGCAGGTGTGCCACAGCTACAATTTGTGAAGTGATTGCTGTGCTCTCTTTGGAAGCAGGACAGCAATTATTTATGCATCTTTAAAGAGATCGTCTTTGAGTAATGAGCATGTAAAAAGCTCCTAGATGAAGTGAAAAAATAAAAATTATAGTAAAGGTTTTATTCCCATGCTATTCTACTTGGAAAATTGTTCTGACATGCCTGCTAAAACAAGGGAGGGGTACTTGGCTTCTAGCCTTCTGGTCATGAGTATCGCTGATATCCCTGATAAACGCATGCCCATGCTATGCTGATGAGTTCTGTGCCAAAGTCTAATCAAATTATTCTTTGCCAGTTTTCACATGTAAAATGTGATCAGCTGATTATTATTTGAAAGCTGTTGAAATTTAGTTAATCAGATATAGATATCTCCAGGTAGCAGAGCTGAAAGTGTCACAGCACTGGTCTCCTACAGATTTGGATGTACAAACAGAAGGAGGAGTACTGCAGTTAGATATGGTTCTGCAATAGCAAGAATTCTCTGCAGGAATTCCTGTATAAGGAGATATACGTATGTGTGTGTGAGGGAATAAATTACACTCTTGTGCCTTGCTCTCTGAATTTTTTAAAGGTAGAAGCCAAATCCTACTCTCATTTCTGAATCTGTTCAAATCTAGGGAGTTCATCGACTTTTGTGGAATTATGGTCATTCTAATTGTTGTAAAGAAGTAGAATTAGGTTCACACAATCAGGAGCATAATGCTTAATGAGAAAGTAGTAATAGTCTGTGAATAGATTGTTACAAGCCTAAAGAGGTGTTTTAGTCCTTGTAGAAGGTAGAAGATAGTAATTACTTTGACTTCATGTAGTCCAACCAAACCAGCTCGCAAGTTTTGCTTTATAATGTAAGCACTAACATAACTGTTACCATTTTTCTTGTAGAGTTTGAAAAAAATGGGGATGATATCTAAATACATGTTTCTTTACACCTTCTCTGGTAAAATACTTAAAATGGGAAAGTGTTCATTAATTAATTTTTTTTTTGTCTGATAGCATTGCAGTGATGGATAGAATACAGCAAGTTGGCAGACTGAAAATGCAATTTAAGTGCTGAGACATTTGGCATATAGAATAGTTTCATTCTTCTCTTGTTGAGCCCAAGCCATTCTGTGGCTAATATTTATGAGACTGTGACAATAAGCAAGAGGGAGCAAACCTTTGTCCTGCAGGAGTTGAACTGGGATGATATGACTGGGGAGATCCGGTTCTTCTCCTTCTTAACAGTTTTAAAATGCACAAGGGTCCCAGAACAAACTCCAGGACAAGACAGGACAGAGGGATGAGTCCTTTGCAGCTTCTCTTCTCACAAACAGGAGCGGGACCCTCAAAAAATTTCAACGCAGAGGTGCCCGCTTTGCAGATCTCATTGCTTAGCAGAGCTAGACCACCTCAGTGCTTCAGGTTATCAACACAGTGTCCTTTCTGAGCATGGCATTAAGGAATCTTTATATAGCATATTTTGCAGGGGCAACTTTCAAGAGCCTAGGTCAGGTGCCAGTAATGAAATAAATAAAAACTCCTAGGATATTTTTTTTTCCCCGGTAGGTTAGCTATGATGGAGAACTTCACAAGCACCCACAGCTGGAGGCTGATTTGACAGCAGTGAGAGAGATCTATGGACCTAATGCAGTGTCTCTCAGGTATGTCATTGACTTTTCCATACTGCAGAACATTTTAACGTTTTGGAGATTGAGTTCCATGTGGACCTTCCCTCACTTTCCCAAAGCACAAGTCCTTCTAGCGATTTCTGCACATTGTGTGTCAAAAGGAAGGAGCGCTGCTGGCTAGCAGTAATGCTGGTTTTGGGTTTTTTTGTGGTTGAGTACTGATACAACTGGCTGTGCTGAGAACAAGCCTTGGAATCCTGTTCTAAAGCATCGTCTTTTGCAGTTCACTTGGTATTTCGTCAGGATGTTGCATTTTGTTGAAAATTACTATTCAGCATTACTATAAACCCTTGTTAAACTCCTTTCTGTCATATTGTGGCTTTTGCCCTGGAGGTGAACAAAAGTAATGTTAAGAAATTGCCTGGGGAAAAAACAAACTGGATTTGTCTAGCCTGGAAAAAGGAGGGGAAGACATAATAACAGTTCTTCTTCAAAAAAGTTGTTTGTAGATAGGAGGTGTGATCAAATGTTCTCTAGTGTTGTCGTGAGAGAGACAATAAGAAACTAGCTGTGTTAGCAACCAACAAGAATTTGATTAGATTTTATGAATGCTTTTTAATTGTGGGACTCTAAAGTATCCTACAGAGGGAAGTGGTGGAACCTCAGTCAGAGGTGGATTGCAAAGCGTAATTACACAAAAATTCTGTTGGGCATATACGAGCATGCATGATTCTGCCATAGGGCATAACTGCACTATATTTTTAATATGCTTCAGGTCTTTTATAACGTCATTTTCCATCTATGCAATTTTAATAATTTCATAGAAATAACAGGTAGGCAGGATGTAACAGACCTGTCAGTTGTATTAAATAGAAAATATCAAAGTTGTCATACAAGCTAAGTAGTAAAATACAGAGAAGATAATAACCTTAGGCATACTTATATTGCAAATAACAATTCCCATTAACCTCTAAACAATAAGCTCTGTTATTTTTGTCTAAGAAGAGAAGGCATGTCTACAACTATGATGTACTATACCTTTTCAAATTAAGTGGAAATTTCATTACATTTTGAGGACCTGGGGAACGGAAATCCAAATAGTTGTATATGGGTTTAGGAAATAAATGTTTAGCTGCCAAACTGATAACTATGAAATTGAGAATATCTTGATAATAGGCTCCTTCAAGCTCCTAAAATTGCAACATTGTATGTAACCTTTCAGAAACTTTATTGCATCTAATTTATTGAATTAACTGTTTCATTGGAAGCATTGTGATCTTCTTGAGCTCACTGTAGTAGAAATTGGCATATGTGGCTGCTTTTGTCATGTGGAAAAATTTAATGCTTCTTCCACTCTGTTGCAGTTGAAAATACTCATAAATTCTTGGCAATGACAAACACAGCGTTAAGCATTCCATTTCATCCCTCTCCTGCAGCTCCACTTCTCTGTGGAGAGAGAAGTCTGTCTGACAGTGACACCCACTAAGATGCATATTTCCTAGACAGTTGACCCTCTTTTAGTAGTCTCTTGCTGTCACAGAATCAACTGTACATATAAACATGAAATTCCTGTACCTACGTGCTTTTCACCACTGCCATTTGAAATCTGTCCACCAAAGCCATGAGAAAGCCCCCTGGACCAACTGATCCAAACTCTGCAGTATCTATTTATGTTGCTTATGCATTGATGGATGGAGGACCTCTGGGAGCTTCAAAATCAAGATGTGTTCATGGAGCCATTGCAGGCTGCAGATCATAAGCTGCATGATTTCTCCCCCTCTCCCCCTCCCTCCCTCCTTCCAGCTTGGGGAAGAAAAACAACAGTCAGCATCATGTGTCTAAAATTAATTTTCTATGATAGTAATGGAGTGGGGGCAAAGGGATTTCAGTGAGTATGGAAATTCCACAGTTACATCTTATTTTTATGTGATTCTTTCTTCCATTAATATTTCTGTGTTTCATTAGTTCAGCTACATTTCTGTTTAATGTATAAAATTACACTTACTGACAGCCTTTTGAATCTCAGTCATGTGAGTAACACCAGCCTGTATTCATAAACATTACTGAAGAGTTCATAAGAATCTGTTCTTTAGATCTTCCGGAGAATTAACAAAAAAAATCTGAGGCCACTGTTGTGTAGGTCAGTGGTTAAGCCATTCAGTAGGTGGCGAAATTCACTGTCTCAAAGCCAGGTCTTCAGTGCGGTGTAGGAGGTCAGGCAGCACCTGTATGTGTAGCTCTCGGTGAGCAGACCCTGGAGCAGCTGTCAAGGTGGCTGTGAAGCCTGAAGGTAGCACAGCCCTGGCCAGCCATCATCCTGCCCTGTGTGTGCCTTGCGTGGACGCATCTGACCTAGAGAGAGACTTTGGGTTTGCCCTTACCAGAGAGAACCATTGGGATGCTGAGGTTTGGTGGAAGGGGTTCCCTCCACCAGACTTCACAAGAGGTCAAGGCATTTCCAGTGTGAGCTAGGTCCTGCCATGGGCTGAGATCCACTTTGGTAGGAGATAGTTATATTGACAAAAATATTTTTGTATTTCAAAATTACTGCTGTATCAACATATTTATGCACGAGTGCTACTGTGTACTGTCTTAGTCTAGTTTAATAGAAAAGCGTGGAAGTCAATGTGAGAACAAGGATATAAATGCAGTGTAAAGAAAAAAACCTAGTGACTAGAATCTAATCTTTGAAAAATTGAGAGTGATTGCACTTTTACAGTATTGTCCACTTAGGTAATTTAAATGAAAGGAAACAATTTTTTATTAAGGGGTATGAATGAGTATTTTCTAGCCCTTTTTTTCAGAAGTTTTCAAGTACATTGGGGGAGGGCAATTAGAATGCATCAGAAAATAAAGAGGCAGAAAAGTCACACTTTAAATGTAAGATTTCGGATGGTAATGAAACAGCTATGAGCGTAAGTTAAATCTGAACCCTGGGGACTCCAGCAGTACTACACATAACAGATAAAATTAGGTAGCTATTACCTTGGGTGCATTACAGGGCAATCTTTATGTTTTGACAAACAAATTCTTGAATGTATGAAAGAATCTCACAGTTATAATATGCCACCCTCTAGAGTATGTTGTATTTGTCTTCAATGATTTATCTCAAGCCTCTCCTTAGGTTACTGGCCATTAACCTGAAATATGTTTGAAAATTAACTAGGATTTTCTTTTGTCATAAATATAGGAGCAGCACGTTACCATTATTGGTTTTGTGATTTATTTGTGCAATACACAAGGCAAAAATACATAGCCGCAATGGAAAGAAAATCTGAGGGAATTAGTAGAAGAAAAGATTTAGCCTGTTTAAGCAAGATCCACTGAAAGAAAGTTCCAGTGCAGGAGACGGTCACCCACTGGGAATAGTGATCCAATCTATGTAAATGTGTATTTTATAACCATTCTCATTTTACAGACAAGATTATCCTTTATAAAATCTTCTCTGTTATAAGTACTCCTGGGCTGAGGAGTATCTTAAAGAGCTCTAATGTAATGTAATTCTTTCCTTTCAGGGAATATGGAGCCATTGATGATGTAGATATTGATCTGCATATTGATGTTAGCTTTCTTGATGTAAGTAATCTAATCACAGAATTACATAATGAACATTAATACCCATTTAATTCTGCTACACATCAGACTCTCTAGGCAACCACTGAGACTTTCCTTTTTTGGAGACTTGATCTTCACAAGTGCCTGTCGCAGTATTGATTGCGACTCAGCGTAAAGGTTTCCTTTTCCTTTTATGATCACACCGTTAAAACGCTTTGTAGGCTTTTATTTACTGCATATGTATTGCCTTTCAGACATGCTTTGTGAATGGTAAATGTTTTAACTGATATAAATGAAATACATTTCTTTTTTTGTTATCCTAGACATTAGTTAGGTGAAAGCACTTCATAGGGCAGAAGACCTTGGCTGGGGCTCTCCTGTGTGCCTCTCAGCATCTGCAAGTGATCAGGGAGAGGCTCGAGTGGCAAAGGAGGCACAGGACAGTGGTGCTGCGGACTGGCAGCATGGCTTCTGTAACAGTGGCACTGTCATTAACTCCACACTTCCTCACCTCATCTGTGCAGTAACTTCCTGTCCTCTAGATGGAGAATAAAAATTACTGCTTTTAGGGGCATCGTTAGCTTCTGCGCAGATATGTCATATTCTCAGCTTAGCACAGCACATAAGATGTCATAGAACTTTTCTAAAATTTAAGAAAATCTGATCGGACCTTGAATTATTTTAATCAGTCTTAAGGAGCAAACATTTCCTTTGCCCTGTGTTACGGCTTAAGTTTCCTTTCCATCTTTATTTGCTCCTTTGCTTCTCAGCTTTGAAGCAGTATCTCATGATAGAAGGGAAGATGTCTGCCTGCGCTCTAGATGTAGTATCGTATATAAAGCTCTGCTCAGTTTACATGAGCGTACTCCACAACTGGAAGCAGTCTAACACTGCTCTTAGGGGTGTCAGCAGGCAATAGTTTGTCCTAAGTCTCAAGTTTAAAGTTGGAGTAGATACTCCACAACTGGGTAAATGGATGGATGATGTTTATAACAACCCTAAGGTAGACTGACAAAATGCAGCAGTTCCTCATGATGGCTAACAGTGTTTTTTGTTTTCTTTTTGTCTTGAACTAGGAAGAGATTGCTGTGGCCTGGGATGTAATTCGCACAGAGCCTATAATAGTGCGATTGCACTGTTCACTTACGCAGTACTTAAATGGTCCAGGTTAGTCACCCATATATTCTTCATGTGCCTTGTATGGTGTCTCGGTCTGAGCCATGTACTTGGTGATAGATACTCGTTCACTGCCAAATCTTTGACCCTGTGCCTGTGCTTAAGTCTACTGCTGAGAGCAGTCCTACTGGTTTGAAATTATGTTTACATATATTTGTGTGGCTAGGCCCTCAAAAATGACATGGGCATCTAATTTAAACTTTCATAGGTTGATTTTTGGAACTTTTTTCCCTGATCCTTTGAAATGCAACTGCTTCCCCTAGGAACCTGGGTTAAGGAATAAAGAGCTTCAGTTTCTCATATGTGATTTCCTGATTTTGGAAATCAGGGATCATCTGCACAGATAAGGTATACATACACAGACCTGTGCAGTGCATTAATATGCCCTTTTACATGTACCTTTGAAGAATCATGCCATAATAATTATCCTTTCAGCTTCTGATTTCTATATGACTGTGTGAACTCTGGGAATCTTTAGATTTGAATGAGTTGTTAAGTGAATAAAGCTTCCTCATGAGAGTAACAATGATCAAACTCCTGAAAAATCAACAGATTTTGAAGATTTGGAAATATTCATATGGAAGAGTCAACTTCAGATATATTATTACAGTGGGAAGTCAGAACTAAGTTGCAGTTTGGACCATAACTTGCCCAGCTTCCAGTGCAGGCTGTCCATTCAGGCTTGTATCTGTGGGAGAGTTTTGCCTCTGGAAAATGAACAGATATTTCCAGCAATAATATGTTTAGCAAAATCAGTCCCAGTGAGCTATTTTTATAGGATACGTTGCCTGCCGGTGCTAGCTATAAGCTATATTCTGTTCATGCAAATAAGCATTTCCTTAGGTCAATCATTCTTTTTTTTTTTTGCTTGACTTCAGTCTTTTTGTGTGTATTTTATTGCTTCAATCTTTTTTTGTAAATATGCAGATCTTAAAATATGTATTTGCAGGTAGCAGTGTTAGTATTCAGAATATTTCTGTCAAAATGTAATTTAAAACATAAAAAAGTACATCAAATAAGAGAAGGTGAAGCGTGAAGAGCAGCTTGCAGTAAGAAATGATCTAGTGAAATGAGAAATAACAACATATCTTCTGCACAGTTGACAAGGTTAGAATGGGAAGCTTAGTTCCCAGTCCTGCAGCTGACTGATTGCGGGAGTGCCTGAGTACCGAGAAAGGCAAAATCAGGGCCAGAGGCAAGTGCTTCACTGATACTGGTTTTATGAGCTCAGCTGCTGTTGCAGCCATATCTCTTTATTTAGAACGAAAAACGGACAATGATGTCCACCATCTTTTGTATTAACAAGACCCTTTCTCTGTAGATTCCTCTTCCCTTTAAATACTTCCCCACCTGGAATACTGTGTCCAGCTCTGGAGCCCTCAGCACAAGGACATGGACCTGTTGGAATGGGTCCAGCAGAGGGCCATGAAGGTGATCCAAGGGCTGGAACACCTCTGCTATGAGGACAGGCTGAGAGAGTTGAGGTTGTTCAGCCTGGAGAAGAGAAGGCTCCAGGGAGACCTTACAGCGACCTTCCAGTACCTAAATGGGGCCTACAGGAAAGATGGGGAGGGACTCTTGATCAGGGAGTGTAGCAATAGGATGAGGAGTAACGGTTTTAAACTGAAAGAGGGGAGATTTAGATAAGGTACTAGGAAGAAATTCTTTCCTGTGAGGGTGGTGAGGCACTGGAACAGGTTGCCCAGGGAGGCTGTGGATGCCCATCCTTCGACGTGTTCAAGACTAGGCTGAATGGGGCTTTGAGCAGCCTGGTGTAGTGGGAGGTGTCCCTGTCCCATGGCAGGGAGGTTGGGACTAGGTGATCTTTAAGGTCCCTTCTAACCCGAACCATTCTGTGATTCTAAGATTCTATGTTGTTTTGAGACTACTGGGCCATAACGTTATGATACATCTTTTTCTCCTATAGTACTTTCTGTTGATTGATAAACAGAAATGCAGTGTACTCCAAAGCACTATGGGGGGTATTCGTACCACCCTGTAGCTGTGTAATATCCTGATTTTAGATAGTCGTTCTTCTAGTTAGTAGCTTCTCTCTTTATTGTATTTGTGGGCAGTTTCTCCCGCGTGTCTTAGATGAGGTTGAATCAGCTTTTGGAGGTACCAGGCTGTCTCCTCTGGCTGTAGAAGTTAGACAACAATTGTAGTCTAAATGTCAGATTTCAAAATTGCTCGTCTAGGTATGATGATTCTCATTGAATATATTCCCCCCTAACCATGTGTTCTAAATTTGTCAGTCTGAAGACATTGCTATCCCTAATCAAATCATTCATCCCTTTTGAAAAAATCATCAGTTTGTCTTTAAAAGACAGGATTATATTTGAATAATAATGTTAGAGAAAGGGTATCTACAGGGCTTTGAACTAAGTGAAATTGGATAGCCAGGTTAGATATATTTTTTTTTTTAATTTAATTTATTAAAGTGAAATTAAGGTATAAACTTTGACATTCTGAATAAAGTCTGGCTTTCTGAGTGATCAGAAAAATACAGATTTTAAAATACTGACTTACTGTTTATAATAAAATTTGAACCAGCCCCAGATTTTTTGTTTTCATTCCTTTTTTATTTTACTGTAGTCATTACTACCTTATGTAATATGAAAAATCAAGTCTATTTGGGCTTGTAATATGTGTTGGCTGTTGTCCTGCCTTGAGGACCTGAGGCTCTCCTAAGAAGTGCTGGTTTCCATCTGCCACTTCTATCTAGTAAATGTTATTAAAGGATTTTAGTAATACCAGGAGCTAATTTCCAGCCTTCACCCTGCACACTTCCCATTTTCTGACAGATGAATATGGATATACCAATGATAGGACGGGTCTTGAGGAAAATGCAGGGTAATTCTTGGCCACTGGAATTCACATGTCAGGCACTTAGATGACAGTTATGGATCTTGTATTAAAATGCCCCCAGAAAGAGGCATTTTTATGGCAATTTTCTTCATAGTCACAGGAAGTGTAGTGTGTGAAGACTACTTACTTGAAAACAAATGTAAGAGATTAGGCAACATGAACTACCAGTCCAGATACATTTAAACAGATGCTGCTCTAGTACCTGCACAATATGAAAAAAAAAGACACATTTTTGTAATTAAAATTAGTGGGAAGTGGGGGAATTCTATTTCTAAATTACTCATTTGTAAAATTACTAATTATATTGGGTGATATTTCAAAAAGGACCATTCATTTCTTAATAGGCATAGATGACATGTCGCTTTTCACCACTTCTTCAATGGCATTGTCTATAGTAAAGGTCTAGATACAACAGGGTCCTTAAATATGACTTGTATGGTCCTGAGTTCTTGATTATTGCTTTAAGTTCATATATATCAACAATGTCTCCTTTTTCCGTAGTGCCAACTGTGGATGTATTTCAGATCTCTACTAAGGAAAGATTTGGGCTGGGGCATCAGCTGAAAAAGTAAGTCTAGAAAAGCGTAAACCGCTTTTCTTAGGAGACTATCACGTTCTTTTTAGTTCCTGGACCGTGCCAAGTAGGATAAAATTCACAGGTTGTCAGGTTGGTTGGATCAAAGTGTTTTGAACTTGTTTTTTCTTGAAATAAAAAATAACAGGATTTTCTTTTTTAAGTTCAGTTTTGACAATTGTTGGGGAGAACCTGATTTGTGCTGCCTGCCAGGGGTTTCTGTCACTTTGCTGCCATTTAGGAAGTAAGCTACAAAAGTTCAAAAGACTGTAGCTAGGAGTTTTAAATTTCATGTTTCTGCTTAGATGGTGAAGCCTCCGGTGCCAGATTTTTGAGCATTATGCATACCCTAAGGGCGCTATGCTTTCATGGTCACCTTTAGTACGTACCACAGTAATTAGGCCATTCACGTTTTGAGGACAAGAGGGAAGAACAGTTGGAAAATTTAGCAGTTTCATTTGTTTGTGGTACAATTCAATTTAATAAAATTTTGCCAAGTCATCTTTTCACATATGGTCGTGTATGTGTAATAAAATGACAAGAATATAGGCTTTAATATCTGACCATAACAACATTAAGAATACCTTAAGAAAAAAAAAAACTTTTGCTATTTGGTGTTTAAAGAAATTCAGTGCACCACTTTCATAATCTTATAAATGAAGTAATGTTACTAAAATCTATATGGTCCATGACTTTGAAGAAAAAAAATAAAAAGCTCCCCAGAATGAACAGTCCCTTAAAACGTTTCAGTACTTAACACTGTCTCTGATGTGTGCACCAGGTAATTACAAAGGGTTCCCGTAAGACATTTTCAAGGATGTAGCTGCATAATTCACAGGTGAGCAGAAGTCAGAATATCCCTGAACCCCATGGCCCCTCATGGCTGTAGCAAAAGGATATTCATCTTTGAGGATTCACTAAATTTTCGATAAAATCCCTACCAACTTCCACTTTGACTTTATCACTCAAAGACCCCCATTGCTAGATTAGTCACAGAGTACTTTGGCTTGGAAGGAACTATTGGAGGTCACCTAGTGCAGCCTCCTGCTCCAGGTAACCTCCTCTATCTTCAAAGTTAGATTAGTTCACTCCTCTAACTCGGTTAGAGTGTGAAGAGTGCCTGAAACTCTTGAGTCTCAAGCAACCTAGGTGTGAAATCTCCAGCCTCTGTGGGCAACCGATTGTATTTAACTACTTTTCTTGTGGATGTCTTCTTTTTATAGCCTTTATGTTTTTTAGCTTTCCGTGCTACAGCTGTGACCACAGCCTTTTGCTGTCCATCTCTGGGAGCTGTCTTGCTCTGTCTTCTCTGTAAACCCTCTTTGGGTAGTGTAATATTCGACGTCCCTACCTTCACGTTTGTGAAGTAGGAGAATACACTGCTACTTGAGCAGTGTGGATGCTGTACCCCATCTCTGTAGTCACTGGAGAGTCAGATGCCTACAGGTGAGTGGGATGCCTTTGGATCAGTTTGTCTCTAGATCTCCATGAGAGGCATACCTGTGTAAGTCTTGCAGTAGTTGTTTACCCGGACTGTATTCTCAGTAAAAGTTCAGTGTAAATTAGGTTTTATGTGGAAAAAAAACCCAGCATTTTTGAGGTGCTGAGACTGCTACAGCTGCCTGTAGAGTGAGGACGTCGCATCATATCACCTATATGATGAACAGAGAGACACTGGTATTAAAGTGGGTAAGTCTTGGCTAGGGTAAGAAAATCTTTTTTTCTTTCTTAATTTGCAGAATCATGCAGACGTTTGTTACACAACAGTGGAAGAACAGCAAAGAGAAATCTAATTGTACGCACAATAAGAAGGTGTCTGACAAAAAGGTGAAATCCCCTCTGCACATCTTTTCTACGTTGCGCAGGTAATAGCAAGGAAAATGAGCTGTTAACACCATATCCTGTTCTAAATCCACAGCAGACTTCACAAGGTGAAATGTTGACTTTTCTCCACAGAGATGTGCTCTATTTATATCTTACCTCATGGGTTTCCAGTCCTTGCCTTGCATGACATCAAAAGTGAACTCTGTACTACTGCAGCTTCTAAGACTATTTGAAGGCAGAGCATTTCAGTGCCCTGCTCTCTGAAACAGCCATGTTTCATCTAGAATTGAAAATAATTAATTTTATGTTATTTTACTTGTTGTATTTGTATCTTTGATGCTTGGTAGCATTTAACTGTTACTTGAATAGCAAGAATATAAATATAAATAATATATACAAGTAATATATAACATATATATAATATATATTTTAAAAATGTGGTTGTCTAGCTGTTCTTTCCACAGCTGTGTATATTTTTAATTTTTTAAAACTAGAATGGTCTTTAATGAAAGACTGATTTTTAGAGCTGCTGGGCACCCACCCCTCTCCACTGTTTGAGTACATTAATGTTCACCACTTCTGAAATGCAGGCACAGAATTTCAAAGAAAAAAGGCATCAAAACCATAAAAAGTAGTTTGTGAATAGTTCATTTGAATTCATTATGACTTCTGCCAGTTACTCATACTCCTAAGTGTATGTAAAATCAGGCTCTGATTTTACCTCTTTCAGGGATGTGACTATTTACTCTAGCGTGTTTTCCTGCTTATGAAGGGTTGACAGATCACCCCTTCTGTACATTTGAATTGAATGCTCTTTGAACATTCCTTCTTTTTGGTGAATTTTGCCATTCTAAATTCCATGTGTAAAAAAGAGAGGGAGTAGAGCAATCACTTGCATTGGAGAAGGGACGCATGTCAGGGATGACAAAAGACCGTCTTTTCAAAGGTAGAAGAGGAAGGTGGTGTTTTAAGTGGAAAGCTTACCCTGCCATGCCACACGCCCTGCCTAGCGCAGGCTGTAGCTTGGGGTTTGGCTTTATTCAGAAAGGGCGTGCAAAAGCCAGACCAGTCTTTCTGCTCTTGATTTGGCTGCTGCTGGGGTCTCTGCCCAAAGATGCCTCAGGCCACATGCAAGGACCCTCCCTCTCCCTAGAGCACCATTCCTGCCTCCTGTCGGCAGGAGGGTGGTGGTGACACAACTGCAACAGTGAGTCAGCAACCTCCACCTGCATCTTCTACTGTCACCACTTGCTAACAAGTGGGGAAACCTGCCAGCCTCTCCCCAGCCCAAAAAATACTCCAAAGATTGGGGGTGCTATAAAGCATAAAAAAATTACTCAGCCTACCTGTTACATGCTTTGAAAGGACAGGCAAATATGAGCCTTATAGAAACGTGACAGTTCACGTGAATGTTGTTCAGAAAAGCTTTTTGCTCTTTACTTCATGCATTCATAATTTAAGTCCCTCACATTCTCATTTCTAGTGTTACAGAGCTAGAATTTGTCTAAAACAGGAAAGAAAGGCATCAAATTATCTTGCACAAAGCACCCAGATCATTATAAGGTTTTTAAGAGTAATCTTAATTTCATCTGAATTAAATTTGATTTACTACCTGCAAGTTTCACTGCTAATTATATCTTCCATTGATCTGAACACAGAATTTGTTATGCTGGGTCCAGAAGACAATAACTTTAATGGGATCGTGCCATGATTATTCCATAGGAAAGATAGATTTTGATAAGGAAAATGTGTTATAATCTCCTATGAAATATGTGGATTTCATTTCAAAGATAACTTCCTGAATAAATGGTTTGTTTTGGAACATAGGGGCCTTTAAGAGCTGTAAGGTTGTAGCTCTAACTTCTACTTCAGCAGTTAGTCATCTTTTTGATCAATGAGCTTGTGTGTAAATAGGAGTAAGATGTCTATTTGGTATTGGAAAATTAGTGCTACGTAAAATTGCTTATTTTTTTAATATGTGCTGCGTTTGTCACTAGTGAAATACGTAAATACAGGTGACACTTAAAAATTTTTACATATGTGTGGTCTTGCTTGATTTGTAGAAGATTTTGATTGTTCTCCAACTTGGTCTTCTTTTTTTTTTAAGGTCGCCAAGTTATCCTCCACCTGGCTGTGGTAAAAATAAATCGAAACTGAAGTCAGAACAGGATGGCATCTCCAAAACTCACAAGCTACTGAGAAGGACTTGCTCTAGCACAGTCAAGGCGGAGGATATGTGTGCCACAAAATCTCACAGAACCTTTGGCCGCTCGTTGTCGAGTGACCCGAGGGCTGAACAGACAATGGCTATTAAATCGCACAAACTGTTGAACCGTTCTTGCTCTGCAGCCGTCAAGCAGGAGGAGTGCATCACTTTAAAGCCCCATAAGCTGTTAAGTAGGTCATGTTCTGGGGATCCTCGATGTGAGCACAACAGCACCTTGAAGCCCCACAAACTTTTAAGCAGGTCCTACTCCAGTAATCTTAGAATGGAAGAATTGGATGGATTGAAGAATCACAAGTTACTCAGCAAGACTTACTCCAATGCCCCTAAATCATCCAAAATGGAGCCTTTCAAGGAGTCCACCATAGCAGAGAGCAGGAGGCTCTCTCTTACCTCAGGGCTTATTGGTATCTTAACACCATCTTCATCATCACCTTCACAAGCTGCTGTACGTAATATTTTTTTTTATTCTGCTCATTTTCCTCCTATTATTTTCCAAACATGCTGTTAGCTTGTTATGCAACGGCATGAATACTTAGAACATGTGTTAGTGAATATATCGGGTATATTGAGCATATTGGAAGACAAGAGCAATGGAGTCAGCATTTTAAGGAGGATTTAAACGACTGTTCATGCACATATATTTAAGTTATAAAACCAAAATTTACTTAGGTCAAGACAGAGATTTTACATGTCATGTTGAATACAGCTCAGTGTACCTGCTAGCCATGGGAAAAGTTCAGTCATCCACTTCCCTGCCTCCTTTCTTGCTGCAGGAAGAAGGGAGAGTGTGCGCTTCTGCGCTTCAAAATTGGCTTGGTCACACAGGTCTTTTCTGATTTCAGTTTGCTGTGTGTGGGAAGCAACTGTCCATTGGCTTGATTGGGTGCCAGGTCACCTTTCCTTCTGGTCTTTGCATCTGTGATCATCATCACAGGGGAAGGGACGCAGTCACGATTCATCTCACCTCTTGTGCACTTGTGCTTTGTGAAAGGTTCAACCTTCAAATGTGCTGGTGGCAGCTGGAGGTAGGGGAAGGAATTAGGTCCATACTGCCCCCCTTTCTTTCCCCAGAGACACGATCAATTGGGAAAACAAAGGGTAGCACATATTCTTAAATTTAAGAAAGAGTGTTCAAAATTAATTCTTCTGCCTCTTAAAAGACGGCTTTTATACTTTACAGGAAAGAGTGAGTCTGTCTGCACTCTTTCAAGGCACCTCTCTGTTTTCTGCGGTAAATCTGTGGAGGGGCACTTAGGAGACAGCCCTCTCCACTCCCTTACCCTGGTGGTACCTTGATGTTCTCAGCAAGAAGACAGTGATTCTCGCTTGAAATGCCATACATATATTCAAAACAGTGTATTCTGCATAATGAAATTACATTGAGTGTGCTATGTCTCATGGTGAATTAGTTTAATAAGCTGTGAGCAATACTCATCAGATCTAAAAGCAGTGATATACATAAATGATATAAAATAATTTATATACATGCTGTGTGGTTGGTTCCTGTAATGTGCACAGCAATATTAATTTAAGGTGAGCCGACAGACTTTTTACTTGTCACAGTTTAGAGATACATTTTTTGTGAATGAGCAGAGGATGTTTTAACATAGCAAGACTTTTCTCTACGGAGGTTAGTAGGAAAAGTCCCATTGATTTTGGTAAGATAATGAAAAGTTGACCAAATGGTTTCATTACTGATGTTATCACCTGATATGGAAGAAATGCAAGCCCTGCTTGGCAGTCTATAAAAAATACCAGTAATTTATTCTAGAATGCATTTACTTTGAAGGAAAATCATCATATACATGGTCAGGTGCAGTTTGACTGATGTTAGCGGAAGGACATCAACAGTCCGTCTTACATGCAGGCACCAGATATATGGGTAGCCTGGGTGCCTAACTGCAATTTGAAGTCAGTGGAATATGGAAGCAATGAATTGGGACCCTAACTTCTTCTCAGTTCTCAGCTAAAGTATTTCAATCTGATACATGAATACAATTAGGAGGATTGTTTCTCAGGAGAAACAAAAGGGAAGAGTTTCCAATTTAGCAGTTAGAGAAATGAAAGGAAATAAGCCCGTAAACAAAACGAAAAAAAACCCTGTAAATGGAGGTGATCTGACTCTTGTTCAAAACAAGGTTTGATTGGGGTAGATGTCAGCCTAGAGGGAATTTTGTACCTTATTGACTCCTGTAATAGAAATTCCTTCTAATTTATGTTGCTGTTGTGTTGAAAGAACAATGCAGAAATAATTTGAGTGGGATCTGAGCATGGAGATCTGTTAGCATGGTGCTTATGGAAGTGAGATGTCAGTAAATATAAAAGGAAATGATTTTCAGCCGTTCTGAGAGTTACATTAGTCTTTCAAGCCTAAGCAGGTAGCCCATATTTGGATAGACAATACGCAGTTAAAATGTAATGGGAGTTACCAAATGCCAGTTTATTAGAATAGAGTGAAGGCACTGGTGTTTCCATTTGAGAGTAAAATTTTTGTGTTGCTGAGATACAAAACCTCATCAGATTTAAGGACTAAAAAGGAATGCTAAAAATCTGCCCCACACTCAGCAAACAGTAAAAGGATTGGTTATTTGTAATGGCTGGCTTATGCAAATGAGAGTTCTTTTTAGATGCAAATATTGTTTAATTAACATATTTGCATGAAAAAAATACAAATGTTTTATCATTTCAATTAGTCTACCAACACTGAAGTTGCCTCAACTTTTTCCTTGCAGCAAAATTATGGTGCAAAATGCATTCCAGTACGAGACCGTGGCTTTCTTGTGCAGGTAAGGTGTCATATCTTACCCATTTATGAAACACTGTGGAACTTGAGCTGACTGTTAATTATTTTTAAGCAGATGTTGTTATTCTCATTTTCATTGTTCTCAGACTATTGAATTTGCTGAGCAGCGGATACCAGTATTGAATGAATACTGTGTAGTTTGTGACGAACCCCATGTGTTCCAGAATGGCCCTATGCTGAGGGTAAGTGGCGTGCTTGCTGGGGTAGACAATGCGTTTTCTAATGCCTTAAATAGCAATGGACCATACAAACCTGTTACAAAATTATTGAATTATTATTTCAGATGTGTTCCATCGTAATATTCTTTTAAGATGCAGCAGTGTAACACATATTAACTAGATTTTGCTGTAAATTTGAAATAAAACATACTGCAAGCAAGGAGATGGAAATCAGGCTGATATAATATGATAGAAACATAAAGGGGGGATGTATTTCACTGAACACTATTGTTCTACAGTAGTGACAACCAGATAAGATAGAGGAAGTGCATTAGAGTGCTTTCCTGGTCCTCTGGCATTCTTTTAAAAGCTTAGGATCACCTCAGTCCTTGAGCTCTTATCAAGCCATGACCAGCATATTCAGATAGACAGGTGTTAATGCCACAAGGCTGTGAAGTTCTTGTGATCTTCTTTTGCTCACTGGAATGAGCCATCCTCCGTAATGGGATAAAAAAAGGCATCAGGAGGAGATGCTCTGTGAAGTGTCTGATCTAGCAGTGACTTCATCCAGGGGCACTGTTGTGGTTCAGTATGCCCAAAGTCTGGCCAGTGAAGCAGCTCTTCCTTCCTTTCATTCCTGTGCAATGGGGAACCAGGAGTTTTGCATGCTGAATGTTGTACCCTCCCGTGCTGTTGGTGGATGCATAGAGTGAAAAAGAGTAGGGTTGGTCACGAGAGGCATGCTCTGCCTGGAGCTACTGGATCAGTACAGCTTTGTGAAAGAGTATATTAGGAGCATAAGATTCTTACCTTTGGGACTGATCTTGCAGTTTAGAATCCTTATTTCACCTGTCCTGAATGCTACGGAAACCTGAGTAATCTTAAAAGATTAAAGCCATGGAAAACTGTTTAATACCAGTGTGTGAATGGTCTGACACCTGCCAATTTCTCCACAGTGTGGTGAGCAACTATACATAAGTTGAAGCAGGCATCATCTACCATAGTTGCATGGAACTAAATTCAGGAAGGTTATTGCTTACATGGTAAAAGTCACCTCAGCGTCATCTCCCTTGACAATGGCACCGTGGTCAGGCATTGTGACTGCAACCAGGGTATGCAAATAGGCTGCTAATAGGATTTGCAAAGCATCTGCATATTCAGTTAACACCATTTTAAGTCATCGTTAAACCTCTGTACTTTTGAAAATCCAATCAGATGGGTTTTTGCCTCTTCAAGTTCTTATCTACCTTTTAAAAGCATGGTTTTCTGCCAGATTTATCAGCAACCAAACCCTGATTAGAAGTCTGTAAAAAAATGCATCAGTTCCTTGTTGTTCATCTTTGAATGCACTGCTATGCATATTACCTGTGACAGGATAAGACAAAGTGAGTAATGTTTCGATAGTGAGTAAAGTTTGGATAATATAATTATTTGAATTATTGGGTTTTATCTATTGTCCATAGGACAAAGCAAATAGTAGGATTTATTCCTGTTCACATGATGAACTATTAAAAGAAAACAGAATGGGAAGTCATCTGCTCTAAATAAAAAAATCTTAGTTCTTCTTGCTTTCCCACCTTGGAGATTAAAACCCCTCAGAATTACTTTTCTCTGTCTTCAGCTTAAAGAGCTTTGAGAGCTTGTCAGCGCTTCAAAACAGAGGAGAGTGCAGACATGTTTGCTACTAAACATATATTCGTCAGTGCCTTTGTGAGCAGCATAAGCTAGCAAGCTTTGCAAAAATGAAAGGGTGTCCTTACATAACCCTGGGAGAAGGAGATAGCAGGAAGAAATCTAGCATGCTCTGCATATGCTTGAATGACTCAATAAGCAATATAGAGCCATTAATGAGTTTGCAGTTCTGTAGAAGGTGAGAAAAGATCTCAGTTTGAATTGAGCAAGAGCTTGCCAAAAGGTCTTAAGGAAATTTATCCTTCACTCTACAGAGAGCTCTGGCAGAGGCAGCCTAAAGTAATCAACTGTAGGGTTTATTTATATGCATCATCTGCACACACACATACACATACACTTACATACATATATATATATATA